>VMDO01042946.1:0-10216 GCA_007922755.1 Pedetes capensis
CTGACAATTTTGTGTATTTCGTTGGAGTCGGTGGTTATGGATCCGTTGTCTTTCATAATCCGTACTATGTTAGATTTTTCCTTTTTCTTTTTGATGAGATTTGCCAGAGGGGTGTCTATCTTATTAAACTTTTCAAAGAACCAACTCTTAGTCTTATTAATTTTTTGAATTATCTCTTTAGATTCTAATTGAGATATTTTTCCCTTTATTTTTGTAATTTCCCTCTGTATGTTCCATTTAGGGTTGTTTTTTTGTTGGATTTCTAGCGTCTTAAGCTGTGTCGATAGGTCATTTATTTGTCTCATTTTTATTTTATTGATGAAGACACTTAATGCTATGAACTTCCCTCTTAAAACTGCCTTTGCTGTATCCCATATGTTTTGGTATGATGTGTTTTCGTCGTCATTTGATTGTAGGAGTTTTTTAAATTCCAATTTGATTTCATCGACAATCCATGGGTCATTCAGTAGTGAATTATTCAGTCTCCATGAATTTGTAAAGTTTCTGGGATTATTCATGTTCTTGAGCTCCAATTTTATCCCATTATGATCTGATAAGGAACAGGGGATAATTTGTATATTCTTGAACTTGTTGAGGGAGTTCTTATGGACTAGCATATGATCTATTTTAGAAAATGTACCATAATCTTTTTTATGTTTAAACCCACTGTTGCAGACACTGTGTCAATCCATCTAGTTGAGGATCTTCCTTTTTTTCATTGACATGCCACTCTCCCAAAGATGATGGCCTTCTCCAGGGATTAGTCCTGCCTGACTGCATGTCCAAAATAAGTGAAATACAGTCTAGCCATCCTTGCTTCCAAGGAACACTCTAGTTGCACTTCTAGGACAGATCTGTTGGTTCTTTTGGCAGTGTGTGCTACATTCAATATTTGTCCCCAGCATCATAATTGAAAAGCATCAATTCTTCTGTCTCCTGTATTCAGTGCCCAGCTTTCACAACCATATGATGTGACTGAAAATACCATGGCATGAGTCAAGCACACCTTCATCTGCAATGTGATATTTTACTTTTCGCTTTAGGGAGGTCTTTTGCAACAGCTTTTCCCAACGCAATGCATCTTTTGATTTCTTGACTGCTGTTTCCATGAATGTTGATTGTAGAACCAAGTAAAGCATAATCTTGGGCAACCTCAATCTTTTCTCCATTTATCATGAAGTTGAATACTAGCCCAGTTGTAAGGATTTTTCTTTTGTTGATGTTGAGGTGCAGTCCATACTGAAAGTTGTGATCTTTGATCTTCATCAGCAAATATTTCAAATCCTCTTCACTTTCAGTAAGCAGAATTGTGTCATCTGCATAATGCAAGTTGTTGATTAGTCTTTCTCCAATCATGATGCCATGTTCTTCTTCATAAAATCCAGCTTCTCAGATTATTTTCTCAGCATAGAGATTGAAGAAGTATGGTGAAAGGATGCAGCCCTGATGGTCACCTTTCTTGACTTTAAACCAGGCAGTGTTTCCATGTTCTCTTTGAACTGCCTCCTGGTCCATGTACAGATTCCTCATGAGTACAATTAAGTGCTCTGGTATTCCCATTCTTCACAATGATATACATAATTTGTTGTGATCCACATATCGAATGCCTTTGCATAGTCAATAAAATATAGATAGGCATCTTTCTAATATTCTCTGCTTTCAGCTAATATCCACCTGACATCAGCAATGATGTCCCTGGTTCCCCACCCTCTTCTGAATCTCACTTGATTTTCCAGCAGTTCCCTATCTATATACTGCTGCAGTAGCTTTTGAATGATCCTTAGTAAAATTTTGCTTGTGTATGATATTAATGATATTGTTTGATAGTTTCCACATTCAGTTGGATCCCCTTTTTTGGGAGTAGGCACAAATATGGATGTCTTCCAGTCAGTTGGCCAGGTAACTGTTTTCCAAGTCTGTTGGCATAAACATGTTAACACCTCCAGTGCTGCATCTGTTTGTTGAAACATCTCTGTTGGTATTCCATCAATTCCTGGAGCCTTATATTTCACCAATTCCTTCAAGGTAGCTTCCACTTCATCCTTCAATACCATTGGTTCCTCTTCATATGCAACCTCTGAAATGGTTGGTCATCTACTGGGGGGTTCTTTCTGGGGTTTCTCTCTCTCTCTCTCTCTGCGTTGTGGGTGGAAGAAAGAGGTGGGTGCCCTGACGCTGCACCCAGCATCGAGGCTGTGGCCAGAGAACAGAACATCATGCACAGAATAAAAGGATAGGGGTTTATTCACAAAGGAGGGGAAAGGAATGGAGGATTAGGGAAAGGGGAAAGAGAGTTGGAGAAGGGAAGCACTCAGCTGCTGTCTCTGCTGCTGCGGCAGAGACTCCCAGGTGTCATTGCTCGTCCAGCTTGCAGGCTTCGCCACTTTGGGGGCCCTGCACTTGACTTTCTGGAGTCTTGCCTCTCAAAGCTGTGGGACCATGTAGGATATCCAGCATTGTAGAGGTTGGGGTCAGATAGAGGTAGCAGGTGGGTTGAAGTATGATAAAGGAAGGTCAGAGGAAGGCTGAAGGCTAGGCTAGGCAGACAAGTAAATGGGCCTTGGGCCCCTAAGGAATTGCAAGGACCCGGTGAGCTTCTCTTGGATGGTGTTCAGAATGGCTGTTGAACTCTGAGCTCCAGAGTTTTATGGCCTGATAGTTAGCCAATCAGGGGCACAGGGTCAGATCAGAAATGACCAATCAAGCACCAGGAGGGCTTTAGATGCTACCATACCTTGGGTGCCACCTTGGCCCACTTGATGGGAGGGGGGAAGAGTGAGATATCCGGATGTATGGCAAAGGTGACCTGTTACTGTCTTGCCCCATAGGATTCAATGGGAGCAAATGACCTGGATATAGGGCAAGGGTCATTCACCCTGGAGGAAAGGGGTCAGTACTCCAAGTGGGCTAGATGAGCTCCTGTGACTGGCCATATTTGGGGTACTCTCTATCCCCCTGGGAATTCCAATACCTGCCCCATTTTATTTATAAATTTATGGAGGAAGGGTTACATGGCAACATATCTACAAGTGTAATAACATTGTGCTACATCGAAATACAACAAATAATTACAAGTGTATACTTTGAATCACATAGAGTTTCACGTATGGGCAGGCACATATATTCACATTTTCTAAAATTTGGGAAGCCTTTGGGAGAGTGATCAGTCCTCTAGCAGGTTCTGTTCTCCTATCTTGGTTACTGTGATTGGACCAGCCAAGTCACAGCAATTGTTGCTAGGGAAACATCTCTAGTTTGTTTACAGGGTCTTTAACATATTGTAGATAGGGGAGATTCACAGGACATAGCTACGTGGACAAATATAATTCTATTTACGTTATCTGATTTGACAGTTTTACGTCTTATGCAAACTATAATTACGAAGATAATGACAATTATAATTATTCCTGCTATTAGTATAAAAAGTGGGTTTATTGCCCATCCCCAGGTAAATGGGTTTAGTTTAGTTATTCCATCCACTCTCCCAGACAAGATCCCTGCTTCTAGTAATTCTGGTGGATTTAAGTCATATAGCTCCTTGATTTCTTTATGCAACTGGCTGATAAGACCACTAGCATTTCCTGCGTCAATTAAGTGTTCTTTAATTTTCTCCCAATGATGCTTTGACTCATTATATCTGACTGAAGTAATGCAGACGTCGGTGGAATTCCAGTTGCATTTTAGGCTAAGTTTTTATTCTAATCCATCCAATTGGTCTCCTAATATGATTATGGGCTGTCTCAACTCATTGATTTGGCCTTGTAGGGACTCGTCTATGTGATTCTGCTCTGTCCAAAGCTTAATGGAGTCAGAGCACCATTGTTCCATGTAGTGGTTTTTTGTTTGTTTGTTTGTTTTTTGATTGCCTGATGGAGGGCAATCCCTGCAGTATCTGCAGCAGTTGTTATGCTGATTATTCCCAAAATAATTGCTGCTATTATTCCTACAAAGCATTTGGTTCTTTTCATTATCACATTAAGGGCTTGTTGGAGCAAAGCCATCGTGGGGGACTCTTGCCATTCCCTATCCATATGGACAGGAAGCCATATCCTCTTTCTCATCCTGAGAATATAGATGGAATCATTCTCCACATCTAGATGTGATGACAGATGAGTGCAAGTATATAAGTGACATGCCTCACAAAACGCAGCGCCTTTCATGTGGTCCCATTTAACTTTTCCTACCAATAGTACATAGGGGAGCTTGACACAGGCTCGAGCTTAGATGGGATGGATGTTAGTATTATGGTCAGGTATTGATCTCTTAACCCTCACAAGACAGACTTGTGACCTTTGGGTGTGGACGCTCTCAATGGCTCATATTGGTGCTAGGGCAGTGGCTAGCTTCCATGTATGAGGTTGGGAAATGGAAGTTTGAGGTGCCTCAAATTGGTCTGTTTTCCAGTTAGGGTGGACAAATGGCTCTGAGGCAGGTGATCAGTACCTCGTGCCCATCCAAGATACCTTCCATGAGGGCTTAAAGCCTGCCCTGATGGATCTGGCAAGCCTCCAGTCCACAATAGTTCCTTGAGAATTATTGACCATTAGCCACAAGGTGTAATCTTGGCATTTGTCCCATTTGACCATCATGGAATTTTTAGAAAGTTTATGTATGCAGTGTGGGTGTCCATCTAGAAGCGGCATTAAAATTAAGAGCTCGACAGCAGGGTACTGCTTGCCAGCTGTGTTGGGCCACTGGATATGTTCAATCTTAAAGCAATGTGGGTCTTCCTGGTATTCTTTGCTTTCAGCTAATGTCCATCTGACATCAGCAGTGATATCCCTGGTTCCCCACCCTCTTCTGAATCCAGCTTGATTTTCTGGCAGTTCCCTTTCTATATATTGCTACAGTTGCTTTTGAATGATCTTTAGTAAAATTTTGCTTCCATGTGATATTAATAATATAATTTGATACTTAAGCACCTCCAGTACTACATCTATTTGTTGAAACATCTCAATTGGTATTCCATCAATTCCTGGAGCCTTGTGTTTCATCAATTCCTTCAAGAGAGCTTCCACTTTGTCCTTCAGCACCATTGGTTCCTGATCACATGCAGTCTCTTGAAGTGGTTGGTCATCCATTAGAAATATAAATCCTAGGGGGATTAGGATGTAGTTCAGTGGTAGAGCACTTGCTTAGTATGCACAAGGCCCTAGGTTCAATCCTTAGCACTGAAAAATATATGTAAATAATATCTAGACTAATGGGGTAAAGAAACAATCAAATGTATATTATGTTATTCTATAGTGTGTAAATGTTCTATTATAGAGGTATAAATCAGGTGTTAAACAACTACAAAGGAAAGAAATCTAAATGAATTTAAGAGAGTGACATGAACAAAGTAGGAGAGTAGGGAACTCCAAGCTCCGATCCTCTGACAGAAACATCGGAAACAAGCATAAATTGTCAGAAGCAACTTTGTAAAGAACTCTGGAAAACAATATAAAGGTTACATTACCCAAACAAGTGCTTGATCATAAAAGGAAACTTCACAATGGTAGATTTGTGGCATTTTACTTCTCTTTGTCCCACCCAGTCTCTGGCATTTTGATAGTCTTTTTTTTTTTTTTTTTTTTTTTTTTTTTTTTTTTTTTTTTTGAAGGGCTAGGAGTCTGTTCTCAATGTGGGCTCCTGGTCCTGATTCCAGAGAAAGCAGAGAAGATCTGAAGATCTTACAAATTACTGAGTATGTCTGTTCTAACCTGCCTTGGGGCTGCCTGAAGTACTGACAAAGGGACTCACTGGTGCTTTGCCTAGTTTGTAACTCAAACAGTGTCCATAGTTTTAAAAAGAACACTGAAAATCAAATAACCCTCTGATGAATAGGGCAACGATTGCAGTTGAAACATAATAGCCCACCTAAGATCCAAGAGCAAAATCTAGGAAGAGTTTCTTTGGAAGATTCAACAGTAACCATATATCCAGGAAAATTTAGAAAGCCACATGCATGCCCAGAGCAAGACATGTGCTCAGAAAACATGTGAAAAGACCTTGAGGTTTCATATTGGGCTGATCCCTAGGTTTAGTGTAAGTTTGATTAAGTGTTGAAGGAAAACTAAAGCATAAAGTCAAACTACAAAGATTGGGTGTTTTTTTTTTTTTTTTTTTTTTTTTTTGGCTCAGGCATTGAGGAGATCTCTGTCAAAACACTAGCTTAACTTAGTCTTGGTAGTGCAGGCCTATAATCCCAGCACTCAGGAGGCTGAGGCAAGAGGATACTAAGTGCAAGGCCAACCTGGACTAAATAGTTATATTCTGTCTCAAAAAACAACAAAAACTCACTATCTTAACACAAGCTAAGGAGGAGAGACTTCAGTAACCACACATGACAAGGAATACATTCTCTACAGAAATAGTTTGACCATTGATGTAAAAATTATATTTCTATGACATTCAATAATTGAAAAGACAGTGGACCCTAGGGAAGGGGGAAAATCTGGCTTTCAGTTATCACATTATAATATTCAAGTGTTCAGTTTTTTAAAAAAACTTTTAAAAAAATTGCCAGGAGTGGTGGTACATCCCTATAATCCTAGCACTTGGGAGATAGAAGCAGGAAGATTGTGAGCTCAAGGCCAGCCTGGGCTATGTAACAAGACCCTGTCTCAAAAAAACAAAAACAAAAACTCTCAGCATTTAAAGAAAGAAAAGGTATGGCACATTCAAAGAAACAAAGGAAACTGACTCTAAACATATCTGAAGAAGTCCAGGCGTCAGACTTACTACAGAAAAACTTTAAACTACTGTCATAAATATGCTCAAAGAGCTAAAGGAAACATAAAGAACTAAAAGCAATCAAGAAATTGAGCCAGACATGGTTGCACACACCTGTAACCCCAGTACTAGAGAGATTAAGACAGGAGGATCACAAGTACAAAGCCAGCCTGGGCTACATAGTGAGATCGTGTTTCAAAAAGAAAAGAGATTGATATATGACCAAAATGAGAATATCAACAAAGAGAAATTATACAAAGGAACCAAACTATCAAACCAAAAGGCAGAAATTGGCAGCGTGGAAATTAAAAATTAGAGCCATAGAGCTGGGCGCAGTGGCGCATGCCTGTAATCCCAGTGGTTCTGGACGCGGAGACAGGAAGATTGCACATTCGAGACCAGAGGCAGTCTGCATAATTTAGTGAGACCCTGTCTCAAAAGGTAAAAAAATGTTCTGGAGGCAGCAGCTCAGTGGTCCAGCACTTGTAAAGCATGCAAGTACAAGGCCCTGGGTTCAACCCCCAGTACTGCAAAAAAAGAAAAAGAAAAAAAATTAAAGCCATGATTCATGGTTAGGGATGTAGCTCAGTGGTAGAACACATGCTTAGCATGCATGAGGCTCTGGTTTCAATTGCCAGCACCACAAAAACAGCATGATCAAATTCTGTGCTGACTGCATGAAATTTGCTTCAGGTCCAAAAACACAAATAAGTTGAAAATGAAAATATGGAAAAAGATATTCCCTGCCAATGGTAATGAAGACAGCTAAGGTTAGGGTAGCTTTACTAATATCGGCTAAAGTTGACTTTAAGTCAAAACCTGTTTAAAAAAACAGAAAAGGACATTATATATTGATAAAAATGTCAAATCACCAAAAAAGATATAATAATTATAAATATTTATGGGCCTCCCATAAGTATAACAAATATTGACAGAATTGAAGAAAGAAATAGCTCTAAAATAATACTTGGAGGATTCAATACCCAACTTTCAATAGTGGATAGAATGACAAGACAGAAGACTGATAGGGAAATAGAGAATTTGAAAAACAATATGCCACATGCATTACTCAAGGATCTCAAGAACAACAGAATAAATATGATAGATATATAGATAAAGATTCAATGTGGGAATTGGCACATATGATCATAGGGGCTGGGAAGTCCCACAGTATGCTATCTTTGAGCTGGCAAAGCAGGAAATCTAGGGCTGTAATTCAGTATGAGTCCAAAGTCCTTAAAACTAAGAGAGAGCCAGTGGTGTTATTCCTACTCCATGGCCAAAGGCCTGAGAAATGGGGACTACTGATCTGAATCTCAGAGACTGTAGGCCCCATTTTTAATTATTTTTTTTATTTTGAGAAAGAGTCTCACTAAGTTACACTGGCTGCCTCTGGCCTCAAACTCACAATCCTCCACCGCAGCCTCCTGAGTTGCTGGGATTAAAGGCATGAGCCCTGGCACTTGACTCCATCATGTCTTGTTTCTTCTCTCTGTTTTCCTTTCTCTGCCTCCCCTTTTCTTCTTATTATATTATTAATACTTCTCACTTTATTAATGTTTAACTTCCTAGTTTATCCTATATTGATGGCACCTAACAACAACATCTAACTACTTTCTGTTCCATGTTTATTGGGGTTGTATTTGCTGTTTCTAATATTTTTAACTATATTTAACTGTCTTGTTTGTTTTGTGTTGCTCTTGTTTTGCTTTCTTCAAACTGAGTAGTAATGAGGATTGAGACCTCAAAACATGGCTGCTTACTAAAAAGACCCCCATACAAAGCCAGAAGAGATATCATCCCAGCAGATGCACAACTCTAAATGTACAAATGCAAGAAATAAAAAAAAGAAAAGCAATATGACTCCTCCAAAATGTCATAACTATTCAATAACTAACTCCAAAATATCAAAATGATTTAAATGTATCACAAAGAAGTGAAAAGTCTAATTTTAAAAACAATCAATGAGCCAAGCAAGCTGGCTCATGCCTGTAATCCCATTAATTAGGTAAGTAGGGGCAGGGGGATCATAGGTTTAAGGCCAGAGGAAGCCTCTGTAACTTAGCAAGACTCTGACTTAAAATTAAAAAAAAAATACAATGACCTACCAAAACTAACCCCAGAAGACACAACTGACTTAAACAAGCCCATTACCTATACAGAAATAGAAAAGGTAATTAAAAGTCTCCCAACAAAGAAGAGCCCAGGTCCTGATGGATTCATGGCAGAATTTTACCAAACTTTTAAAGAAGATATAATACCTGTCTTCCTCAAATTATCCCAAAAAATACAAAAGGAGGGAACACTCCCAAATACATTCTATGAAGCTACCATCACCCTGATACCTAAACCAGGAAAAGATTCATCTAAGATAGACAATTATAGACCCATCTCCCTTATGAATCTAGATGCAAAAATATTCAATAAAATTCTGGCAAACAGAATACAGCAGCATATGAAAAAGATCATTCACCATGACCAAGTGGGATTTATACCACAGATGCAAGGCTGGTTTAACATATGGAAATCAATTAATGTAATCCAACATGTCAAGAAACTGACAAACAAAAACCACATGATCATCTCAATTGATGCTGAAAAGGCCTTTGATAAATGCAACACCTTTTCATGATAAAAACACTGGAGAAAATAGGTATAACAGGCAAATACCTTAATTTCATAAAAGCCATTTATGACAAACCTACAGCCAACATTATATTAAATGGAGAAAAACTAAAACCATTTCCTCTTAGATCTGGAACAAGACAAGGATGTCCTCTCTCTCCTATTCTATTCAACATGGTAATTGAAGTTCTGGCCAGGGCAATCAGACAAGAGAAAGAAATCAAAGGGATACAGATTGGCAAGGAAGAGGTCAAATTATCCTTATTTGCAGATGATATGATTTTATACTTGAAAGACCCCAAAACCTCAACCAGAAAACTTCTGGATCTAGTTAACTCCTTCAGCAAAGTTGCAGGCTACAAAATTAACACACAAAAATCAATAGCTTTTCTTTACACCAATTCCAAACAAGAAGAGAAGGAAATTTCAGGAAAGATACCATTCATGATAGCCCACCAGAAAATTAAATACCTTGGATTCAATCTAACCAAAGACCCTTCAGATCTCTACAAGGAAAATTTCAAAACCTTCAAGAAAGAAATAGCAGAGGACACTGAAAAATGGAAAGACCTCCCCTGCTCCTGGATAGGGAGAATTAATATTGTAAAAATGGCTATCCTACCAAAAGCAATCTATAGATTTAAAGCAATACCCATTAAAATTCCACTGACTGACTTTACAGAAATAGAAAAAATGATCCAAAAATTCATATGGAACCACAAAAGACCATGTATAGCCAAAACACTTTTAAGCTGCAAATCTAATGCAGGTGGAATCACAATCCCTGACTTCAAACTATACTACAGGGCAGTGGTTGCAAAAACAGCTTGGTACTGGCACAAAAATAGGCCTGAAGACATCTGGAACAGAATAGAAG
>VMDO01042947.1:0-10215 GCA_007922755.1 Pedetes capensis
AAAAAAAAACAGGAAAAGGACATGGCAGTCCACTCTGGAAGCAATCCTGAAACAATCAGACATTGAAAACTCTATGAGGGTCACTATGAGTCAGACCCGACTCGACAGCACCTAACAAGAAGGGCAGTTAAAAATTGCCAGGATCACTTATTTCTTGACCAATTATATTGACAATATTTGTATGTTACTGTCATATGTCTGCCAAATCTGAACGTTCTCTTTGAGCATCTCTGTATTACATTATGTCTATGAACTTACACACTTCTCTCACACTAGGATTCAACCAAACTTTTCCATTCACGGGCTACAGTTTCCAACCTCTATGCATTTGTTTTCACTCTTTCCTCCATTGAGAATGCCCTTTTTTTCATCCATTCTAACTTTATCCTCATATTGGGATGTTCAAATCTCATCCTTCTTTCAAAGTCCAATTCAAAAGTCCACCTCAAAAGCCATTTATTCTACTGAGCCTTCCAGATTCTATTCCTTACTCCTCCCCACACCCCTCACCACCACACCTGCAAACTGTCTTTCTCTCATGACTTCTAACATTACTAAATACCTACATGTTAGTACTAAAGTACATACTTTGCCTGTTCATCTGCCCTGCAAACTCTTTGAAAAAGAGCTCCTTCTGCCAGGCACAGTGACATAAACCTGTAATCCCAGCAACTCAGGAGGCTGAGGCAGGAAGATTGCAGGTTCAAGACTAGAGGCAGCCTGCATAAGTTAGTGAGAAACTGTGTCAATTTTAAAGAATTTTAAAAAGAGGCTTTGGGTGTAGCTCAGTGGCAGAGCACTTGCAAAGTATGCACGGGGCGCTGGGTTCAGACCCCCAGTACTGCAAAAAGAAAGAAAGAAAGAAAGAAAGAAAGAAAGAAAGAGAGAGAGAGAGAGAGAGAGAGAAGGCAAGCAAGTAAGCAAGCTCCAAGTGGAATTATCTTCATCTTCTTCAACCAGCATATACACACCAAACAAACACATCACACACTCATACACACACACACACACACACACACACACACACGTAGACAACTGCAGCACAGTACTACTAACAACTACCTGGATACTCAATAACTATATGTGGAAAGAGAATGGGAAGGAAAGAACTTAGATTTACTTTATGGAAAGCAAAATATATTGCAGTAGTCATATGTTGAGTTTATATATATAAAGTTGAGAGAAATTTTGTTTAGATATACTATATAAACTGATACATAAATCAAAGACAATCCCTTGCACCATCAATATGATTCTTATTATCTGCTACAACTCAGCAAATGACTATTTTTGGATACTAATAACCTTTCTAATCTTCACAACAACTCCATAATTACTTATTATTATCTCCTACTTTCCAGATAAGGAAAATAAGGCTCAGACAATTTAAGTAACTTGGCCAAGACTGTATAACTAGTTTAAAAAGCAGAGCTGGAAATTGGACCAAGATCTGCCTTATCTCAAAGCCTGTTCTTTCCATCAGCACATTTTCTAAAAAGCACTTTCACAACTATTGCATTATATGTACTGCACAACAAAATGACAAAGACAATACTGCAAAGTTATCAGGATTGCGCATACTGCCTCCTCTGCACCCCACCCACTGCCTCCCCTTCCACCCCTACACTCCCCCTTCCTGTGCATTCTCACTGAGGGTCTATCACTACTTCAGCTGTCTGCAACCCTACAAAAGCCTTATCACCTGATTAAGACCTGATTAAGACCTTAAAGGTAAGCCTAACCATTGGAAAGTTAAAGTCTCCTTTTATGTAATTTTTAAATGGTAAGCCATAAAATTAAATTTTATTTTTAATTGACCAAAACATATACTTGCTGAGTTTTTAAGCCTCTTTCTAGACTTTCTGAGAGTATGTTTCCTTCTCCTCCTTTCCTCTGCTCCCTTCTCTTCTTGTGGTCCCTTACTCCCCTTTTCTCCTTATTTCATTCTGCTACCTCTCCACTCTCTTTTCCCTGTCTCCTGCCTTGCTGGTACCATCAGCTGGACTTATTCTGCTTTCTGGGTGAACTAATATTGCCAAACCCTAGAGACTAGTGGCCCAGGAAGGAGAGGAGGTCAGATTCCTACAAAATGCACCTCTGCAGGAGTGAGGTTATAGCAAAGGCTTCCTCTATCCCTGTTAGGCAGCAATGATGGGTTGCCTCTGCCTTTAACTAAGGTACCAGGCACATCTCCAGGGTTGAATGAAGCCATAGCATTGAAATCATAAAGCAAATATACTAATGTGAGATGCCATACTATACTAACTTTATAAAGAAACCAAAGATAGGGGCCACCTATGTGGTGTGATCTGCAGAATTCCAAAATGATCTCTTTGACCCTGATATCTGTCCTAACAGAAGCATCTTGAGGGTTTGCAGTCTTTCCAAATACCCTATGAAGATGAAAACACTCTCAAGAAATTTAAAGTATTTTGAAATAATATAGCACAGTAAGGATTTACTTTTCCAAAGTGACAACTGATCAAGGATAAAGGGCTCTTAAGTATGGGACAAGAAACAAGCGATAAGATGAGAAGATGGTAAATGTCATGAGAGGTGAGGAAAGAGTAACAAATTTGACTTCTTCAGAATTGTCCTGAGATAAACCCTGTTTCTATTCCATTAGCACATGCTATAGACCCATCATAAGGGTAAAGAGAATTCTTGGTCAGCTTTCCAACACCTAAAGAAATTAGGAACTACCACTGCCCCAATGCTGGTGCATTGTTGAGACAATGAAAAGTTTTAATCTGGAGCTGAATGCAGTGGCACATACCCATAATCCCATTGATTCAGGAGGCAGAGGCAGGAGGATCACAAGTTTGAGACCAAAGCAACATGCACAACTTAGGGAGACTCTATTTAAAAATAAGAAAAAAAATTAAAAAGGGACCAGTGGGTGCAGCTCTGTGTTAGAGCACTTGCCTAGCATGCACAAACCCCTCTGTGTTAGAGCACTTTTCTAGCATGCACAAACCCCTCTGTGTTAGAGCACTTGCCTAGCATGCACAAACCCCTCTGTATTAGAGCACTTGCCTAGCATGCACAAACCCCTCGGTTCAACCACCTCGTACTGCTACCAAAAAAAAAAGAAAAAAAACCCTAAAACAAAGTTTCAATCTGTCCTAAGCACATAATGGGTTAAATTTAAGAAAGTGCTGCAGGATCTAAAGCAACCATAGGAATAACATGTTGAACAAAACAGACACCGGGGTGGGACTGCCCCCAAGGCCTAGCTGGGCATTGTGCCAGAGACCTGTACGCTGACCTGTCCTGTTGAATGTATTCCAAAGTGAGGAGAGGGAAGAGTAGGAACTTTCATTGCTTGAAGATGCAGCCTGGCTAGTTTTGATGATGGAAATCGACAGAGACCTAAAATGTTTCGGATTGTACATTTACCAACAAAATAAAATTATACTTCTTAGTGGAATGTAAAATGTAGAATTTTATCTCATTCAACCTTTCCTTTCTCTTTCGTCCTAAGCTAACAATCAACATATGTAACTTATTAATGTAACTGAGCATGAACATTTCTTATTATTGTGCAGGATTTTTGTATCTGTTAAATGAACATATTTGTCTTCTTTTTCCTGAAATGTTCATTTGCCTGTTAACAAAGCTTCATTTACTTAATATGTTTTCATAACCATTCTAAAGGCTCCATAAATTCAATCATGTTGTGAGTATAAGAAGGACTAAAATGTAAGGGAAACATGATGAGAGTTTGGATGTGATTATTTTCCTATTCTTACTTGACTAATTCAGGATATTAAAACCACTTTAGGCATTTTGACAAAAGTCAATGTAGCTCTTTTTTCCACTCAAAAGAGAATAATTATGTTGAGGCAGTTTGGAACTTGTACTTAAGGACTTTGAATTTGGTCTGTGCTCTTTGGTGGAGGGGAGTGGGGGAAGAAAGGTTCCTGTGTTTACCCACTGAATAAATATGCCTGTAGGCAAGGCAATGCTCTAGTCTGTGGACTTTTTAAACAACTCCCTTGGCCGTTCCACAATCCTCATGTTAATCACCTCATCTTCCTGCTTAGGTGCCTGCAGTTCTGACTCTAGAGAATTATTTGGTAAATTAAGCTATCCATAACCCAGTCAGAAAGAACAGATAAAATCTCCTGAGTGGTGAAAAGGCCATGCTGTAATAAAACTCATGCACTATAGATTGCTTCATATGACAGTGCTTGCTCATCCTCTACATAATACTAGTAAGTTTACCTATTCAGTTTGTCAAGTCACAAATAATTAGGAAGAATAAATTAAAATTAAGGTGCCACTACTATAGTTTATTGTTATTATTATTATCATTATTAACCTTTACTGGGAGTTACGAGCTGTCAAATGCTGTGCCAAGCCTTTTATATACATTATTTCACTGATTCTTAGTGTCAAACCTATAAAGCTAAATACGATTAATAGATCCAATTAGACTCTAAATTTTGGAGGAACTAAGCAATTTACTAAATATGTATTTATTTAGTGTAGACTGGCATAAAGGTAACAGTTTGTAGGGCTACTTGATAGCAAAAGAGTGGAAAAAATACAAGGTAAAAAGAAAATCCAAGAAGTTGAAAGCATAGCATTTTGGAGGTTTTTAGTTTAGAGGCAGGCTGCTTTATATATCAGTAGCTTTCACAGGACAATACAATGTTACAACAGTGAAATTAGCCAGTTTGTGTAAGGAGACCCCCAATCATTAAAGTAGATTAAATTATGTCCAAAATCATCCACTTAGTAATAGATAAATAAATGTGCCATAGGCTATAATTATCTCTCTGATTTTTTCAATCAGTGAAGTGAACATCAACTTTGTATTTTGGCTTTGCAAAGGGAAAGATGCTTCAGTTATCTGAAAAATTTGCACAAATAGAGCACATCTTTCATTCCCTGATGATGGTGGTATTTTTATATGTGGTTTACTTCAAAAAATAAAACATTGAAAGGTAGGGATAGAAGAAACTTGATTTACAAAAGATTTTACTTTCCTCTTCAAATCCTCTGCATTCAGGTTCAGCTAGCCCAGGCTGTCAGCTTGTTGTGGTTTGGGCCTCTTCCATCACCAGGGTTTATCCTATTATGCTGACTAATGTGGAATTGACCATTTTTAAAGAAGACTTGGGAGCATGGCTGACTATATGCGAGTTTTGAAATGGTCAAATACAACCCCCAACCCCACTCCCTGTTGAGATGAACATGTCTGCCCCCAAGCCTTGCCTAAAATGGCCACATAGCCTGTGCCCAAACTATCACTGTGATCTGGCATGAGAAGAAAAATTGAGGTACAGAGCAGGGTCACTTTGTTAGAGACCAGTCTTAGTGGGCTACCTGTGTGCTCTATGGAGCACCTTGGTGGCTCAAGGAAGTATGAGAACCTGGGCCAGGACATTCAGAAAAAGCCGGGTCCCTGTGAGACGGCTGCAAGTATCCATCAACCAAGTTGCCTCCTCCACATTCTTATCCTATTATACCTTGCCTACATCTGTCCATGGTAAAGTTTCCAAGAAAACTTTGTAAGGAGGCACCCTTGAGACTGAGGAGGTGGGCAGGGGAAAGGGCTGAGGGGCTGCAGGCTGCTCTCTAAGAGAGAATTAAACAAACGGCCCAGTGTGAATAAAGTAAGAGTAGGTTACGTGAGACAGACATAAAAAAATCAAATCCCAAACCACTGTGGTCATTCAGAAATGTTTGCAACTTTTCACAAGGGCAGTGGTATTACTCCCTATTTCCTGGCCAAATATTTATTAAAGTAACCAAGGACTGAGAACATGAGGCTGCCTCACATCGCCACAGCATCCTACTTTCCTTGCGGCTCTGAACTGTGAGGTACTGTCAAAAAAACTCTTCCATGCTTGAAATAGCTACGTTACAGAGGAGAGTTGGAACGTGTTCTGGGAGTGGGTGTGTTTGTTTGAGTTCAGTGTGTGCAGAAAAGGCAAGCCTCCACAGCCATTCACACACTTCCCTCCTCAGCGATGGGTACGCAGACAGCTGAGCTCCTGCACTGAGGCTCTGAATGGTAATGTACATTTACAAAGATTATTTTCTTAACTATTTTGAGGCATTTTATAAATAATATGCATGTGTCTGCTGAGCACATATATGTGTGTGTGTGTATATATATAAAGTACATATGTGTGTGTATATATACATATATACACACACATATATATACATATATATACATATATATACATATATGTGTGTATATATATATCCAACTTTTGCTTGTTTTCTTCTGAGCCTGGTCATGTGTGGTTATTGATGTGGCATGATTTCTGAGGTGTCAGAGCTCCCCCTCCCACTCCTACTCTAGTCACCCAAAAATATCTCTTGGGTTGGCCCACCACAGAAACTAAAATCCCCATATTGCTCAAACATTTTATTTAGTCATTGAAAGCAGCTGTGAAAATCCAAGTGTTACATTGGGATATTAGGCAGACATTAGAAATTAAAAACTATGTAAAACAAAGGAATATGGAGAGATTGCTTCTGATACATGTTAAGTTTCCAAAGGAGAATACAAAATGACATGCACAGTCTGGGTCAGATGTTATTCTTAAAGTGCCACAGGGCCAGAGCCAGCATATATACCCCAGCTCACGAACATGAGCCTGTGGAAAAAGGAACCCAGCACTGTTGGAGAGATTTTGTTCTGATTTATGTTGAATGAATGCTTCCTACAGTTTCTGATCCTCAGCTCCCACTCTCTTCACAGTGTGTCTGACACTTCCCTTTGCTGAGCTCCGGAGGTTCCCAGTGACCTCTTGGTAATCAGCCTTGGTGGGGCAAATCCCCACTCTTTGGAAAACTCACGGAGCCTGACATCTGCCTGTGAGCAGCTTTCAGGAAAGACCTTACAAGCAGCCACCCAATCTCTCCTGGTAGCAAATTGCCAAACCAAGCCCATTTCTTCAAATGATGGTAGAGGACTTAGCAGCCTCCTATATTGCTCTGAAATTGGAGAATGAAATTCTGCAGGCCCAAGTACAGAGGCTGATTGAAGAAAATGCTGCCCTCCAGGCCCAGATCCCAGAGTTCCAGAAATCCCGAGCAGCCAAAGAGGATGAACCACTCCAGAAGCCCTCAGCGGCTCAGGAATCCCAGAAATCCCCAGAGCCCTTGGCTCCCCCAGCAGCCTGGGGGCTCCAAAAGCCCCCAGAGATCAAGGAGCCCCAGAAGCCCTCAAAGATCAAGGAGCCCCAGAAGCCTCCAGAAGCCCTTGTTCCCCCAGCAGCCTGGGAGCTCCAAGAGCCCCACGAGATCAAGGAGCCCCAGGAGCCTGCAGAGCTCCAGGAGCCCCCAGCCTGGAATCCCCCAGCAGTCCAGGAGGCCCCAGCAGCCCAGAAGTCCCAGGCATGTCCAATGGGCCTTGAGCTCCCAGCAGCCTGGGAGGCAGGACCCCCAGTCACCCAGGATACCCCAGCAGCCCAGAAGACCCAGAATCCAGAGTTCTGGGATCCCCCAAATGCCGAGGGGCTCCAGAAGGCACCAGAATATCAGGAGACCTCGTCACAGCTGGAGCCCCTTGAGCTTCCAGCTATCCGGGAGTCTCTGGAGCCTCGGGTGCCCCAGGAGCCCCTGGATGCTTCAGATGTCCAGGAGTCCCTAGAACTCTCAGTACCACAGGAATCCCTTGAGGGTTTAATAGTTGTGGTGACATCAACAGCTTCAGAGTTCCCACAGGCCCCCAATGGATTAGAGCTTGCAGCCTTCCCCTTAGAATACCCTTTAGCCTTCAGTGGGGAAGCCCAGAAGCTTCCAGAGTTTCTGATTCAACTGAACAGTTACATGAGAGTGAGAAGGCACCTGTATCCCACTGAAGCAGCCCTGGTAAGCTTTGTTGGCAACTGTTTCTCAGGTGAGGCGGGAAGGTGGTTCCAGCCCTTACTGGATATCCAAAGCCCCCTGCTGGAACAACTTGAAAGTTTCATACAAGTGCTCCAGGATACTTTTGACAATCCAGAAAACATGGAAGATCCTGACCACAGGATCCGTCAGTTATGCCAGGGGGACAGCCTTGTCCACCAGTACATGACCGACTTCCACCTTGTTGCTAAGGAGCTGAACTGGGATGAAAGCACACTTTGCATCCAGTTTCAAGAAGAGCTTGTCAGTTCTCTTCGAAATGAGCTGTCTCACAGAAGTCTAG
Organism: Pedetes capensis; assembly: GCA_007922755.1. NCBI lineage: Eukaryota > Metazoa > Chordata > Mammalia > Rodentia > Pedetidae > Pedetes > Pedetes capensis. The sequence goes on from VMDO01042947.1 coordinate 8,159, forward strand.
CCACCAACCTATTTGATCTGGTCACTCAGTGCATCAGCCTAGAGAAGATAAGTGGTAAGGCTGATCCAGATCCATCAGGGGCCAGCCCCTCCAAAGAGGGAGATGAGCCTGAGAGCCCACCAGCAGAAAGCCAGCCTGCAAAAGCTGTAAGCAACCACCCACATCTCAGTGAAGCTGAACGGGCCCGACGCCGCGAGGGCCACTTGTGCCTCTACTGTGGCCACCCTGGCCATTTTGCCAGAGATTGCCCTGTCAAGCCTCATCGTGGCCAGCAGGCGGGAAACATGGAGGCCCGGCGGTAAGGGGGACCCCGGGCGGGCCAATCTACAAATACGCGTCCCCCTCTCTTCCAATATCCATGTCCCGTACCCTATGGCTAACTGTTGAAATCCGACTGGGAAGACGACAGTTCTTTGAGCAAGCAATGGTGGATTCGGGCTCCTACAGAAACAGCATCGACCATTCTGTGGTTCTTCGAGAGAAGCTGCCCATCCGCAATAACATCTTCCCTCTGATGCTCGAAACCGTTGATGGCCGTCCACTGATTAATGGACCCATAACCAAGGAAACACCACCTGTTGAAGTCAAAATTGGAAACCATGTTGAAGAGCTCCAGTTTGATATTATTCATGCGCCACGATACCCTCTGATTCTTGGAATCCATTGGCTTGAGACACATGACCCAAACATCGAGTGGAGCACTCGAACTGTCTCCTTTCCATCACGTTATTGTCACTACAATTGCTTCAGGCACAGGTGGAATAGAAGACGACGTGATGAAATCATTGCTGGGTAAATCCTGGGTCCTAGTGACTTTTGGCAACCTGTCTTCTGTTACCTCAGCTGTCATCAGCATTTGCTGCTCTCTGAATCTCCACTGAACATCTGGCTATGAAATAAGGCTACCTGTACAACGACTCTGCCTCTTGGATCATGGATTGAACCTGACGATATTGAGCTGCTTTTTTAAACCAACCTTGCATGCCTCCCTCTTTGAACCCTGCATTATGTGGGACTATTTTAATTACAACTTACACTAACAATATGCATGAGAATAGATATTAGAAACTAATACCGAAAAAGTATAGCTTAGACCGACTTGATTTTTCCTTATCAAGATTTATCATAAAACTGTAACTTTTTTCAATAAAATTAATTTTCAGTGGTATTTTTTTTAAGAATCAATAAACATTGGCAATTTCTACTTGTGTTTGAATTATTTCTTGGCTTAGCTGAAGGAGGGGGAGAAGGACCAGTATGTTGTGAAGGTGAGTGGGAATTGGAAAAGGCTCAAAGTTTGTATGGGGTCCTCAACACTCCAGGAGTAGTGAGAGCAGAGGGTGATAATGTACGGGGAGATGGAGATAGTATAGAAGACTTGGGGCTGGAATAGGGTGAGGTATGGGGGGATTAGGAGAAGGGAGAGGTAAGGTTGAGAAGGGGACTTGGGAGAGATTGACAGGAAATAGGAGAGAGGTCAGGGGAAGGCTTGTGGCTGCTGAGCGCAGGGGAAGAGAAGGGAGAAATTCCTACAAAAATGAAGGGAACATCGGCAGAGATGTTGAGCAGCTTTGAAAGCAAACTTCATCGACTTCACAAGTTAACCAAACCAAGAACAACACTGGAGCAGGTAATGAGACCCTTTTGGTGATCCAGCACATTCTGTAAATTGACATAGTCTTATTCCCTGCAGCAGAGCAGTTTGCCTCAGAACCCCCGCCTACTAACTAGCCTGCTCTTCCTGGTACACAGGACCAAGATGTCAGGAATTAGTTTTTGATTCATGTGGATTTTGCTCAATTGTTAGAACACTGCCCTGAGGAGGCTGAGGCCCTGAGTTCAATCCCCAGCACTGCAAAAATGGGAGAAGGACATAGCAGCCCACTCCTGAAACAATCCCAAAACAATCAACCATTGAAAACCCTATGAGGGCCACTCTGAGTCAGACCCAAGTCAACAGCACATAACGAGTGGATTATTAGTACCCACCTCTCCTACACTTGTAGGTTGTCCTACCCTATTAGCCATGCTGCTTGCACAACATGCCCAGAAAGCAA
>VMDO01042948.1:0-10217 GCA_007922755.1 Pedetes capensis
AAGGTGAAATCTCAGCGTTGTTTTGATTTGCATTTCCCTAATGGCTAGGGATATTGAGCACTTTTTCATGTGTTTCATGGCTTTATGGACCTCTTCATTTGAGAACTGTCTACTCAGTTCCTTTGCCCATTTGTGTATTGGGTTGTTTGGTTTTTGGGTTTTTTTTTTCCTTGAGTTCCTTATAAATTCTAGTAATTAGCCCTTTGTCAGATGTATAAAATGAAAAGATTTTTTCCCATTCTGTGGAGGTTTCCTTGATTCTGTTAATTGTTTCTTTTGCCGTGCAGAAGCTTCTTAATTTGATGTAGTCCCATTTATCTATTCTTGTTGCAATTTCTTGAGCAATTGGGGGTCCTATTAAGGAAATCTTTTCCAATGCCTATATGATGGAGTGTATTGCCTATCTTGCCTTCTATGAGTTTTAAAGTTTCTGGTTTTATGTTGAGATCTTTTATCCATTTGAGTTGACTCTCGTGTATATTGAGAGATGCAGATCTACTTTCATTTTTCTGCATGTTGATGACCATGTTTCCCAGCACCATTTGTTGAAGAGGCTGTCCTCTTTCCAGTTTACTTGCTTTGCTCCTTTGTCAAAAATAAGGTGGCTATATGTGTGTTGAGGTATATCTGGGTCTTCTATTCTGTTCCAGATGTCTTCGGGCCTATTTTTGTGCCAGTACCAAGCTGTTTTTGCAACCACTGCCTCGTAGTAAAGTTTGAAGTCAGGGATTGTGATTCCCCCTGCATTAGATTTGCAGCTTAAAAGTGTTTTGGCTATACATGGTCTTTTGTGGTTCCATATGAATTTTTGGATCATTTTTTCTATTTCTGTGAAGTCAGTCAGTGGAATTTTAATGGGTATTGCATTAAATCTATAGATTGCTTTTGGTAGGATAGCCATACATGTTCATATTATACTTAGAAAGGAAGACTTTTTTCAACAAATATTTATTGAACAGCGATATGGACTGCAGTATGGCCCCGCCCTCAAATTCATATATTCAAGTCTTATTCCTAATTATTTCAGAATGTGACTGTGTTTGGACATGGGTTTCAGCTTGATAGCCTTCCCTGTAGATTTTGGATTAGTCAGCCTCCACAATCAATTAGACCAATTATAAAGGAGAAGATATAGACACATATTCTGTTTCTCAGAAGAACCCTGACTAATATAAATACCTTCAGCATATTAGACACTATAGAGAATATATTTGATGATATTTCCTTTAAGGGAAATGTTTTAGATCATAAGATTTTCACATATGAAAAGTCCAATAACAAACAATAAAAATACCAAGGAGAGCAGGCTCTGTGGCACACACCTGTAATATCAGTGACTTGGGAAGCTGAGACAGGAGGATCATGAGTTTGAGGCCAGAGGCAGCCTGTGCAACTTAACAAGACTCTGTTTCAAAATAAAAAATAAAAAACGGGGGGCTAAGGGTGCAGCTCAGTGGTGGAGCACCCTGGGTTTAATCCCTGAGTATGCAAGAAATAAAAAAATACAAAAGAGCTGCTGCTGCTGATGAGCAGCATATGATTTATTAGCTAAAGCATGCTACTGATAATAAATATATTCATTTTAATAATTTTTTTTTTGGCAGTGCTGAGGAATAGAACCCAGGGCTGTATACATGCTAGGCAAGTGCTCTACCACTGGGCCACCCTCCCCTTACCTCCCCAGTCTGCCCGATAATACTCAGAAGACTGTGGACTGAGTTACACTTGTCGGGAAAAGTTTAATGGTATGTAATTCAACATGTAACTGAAAAGTTTTAAGTAGCCTTTGCATCCAGATTTCTATCATGCTTTATCTTTCTTACTCTTCTAAACTTTAATCCTTTCAAATAACCATAAAAAAATTCTTCTTCATTTTTGAAAGACATGACCCCCTTCCCTCAGTCCAAACCACATTATTTCCTGTATGGGACACTGCCTTGTCCACACTAAGGCACCTTCCCTAAATTTGATGGTACTATGGAGCTGGAGGGGCAGGTGGAAGTACTTTCTGGGAAGTATAAATTTTCAGAAAAAGAGTATATAAAGGACTGAAATGAGAGGAATGAGAGGTGTCCTTAAAACCTGGCAATGCCTGTCATATAGTAAGAATTCAATACATTTTTGTTGAATGCCTTAAGAAGAAAGAAATTCTTCCTGGCTAGGTACCTGGGTAAAAATTACATGTTATCTGCAAGCACTATCTATGCTGTGATTATACAATAGGTAGGTCCAGGGAAGAACATACTATACCTCTAGTCCATTAGAACAGTCTGCCTGTGGTGAGCTTTCAATAAATATGAGTAAATGAAAAAAAAATGAATGTAAAAAGACCTGCTTAAGGTGATTTCAGCAAAACCTATGAAGACCTCCAAAAGTTTGTCCTTCATTAAAGCAATAAAATGCCTTGGCAAAAAAATGGCCAGGATCAGTTTTAAGACTCAGGAAATCAACCAAAGGATTGTAGCTATTCAGAGAATATTTAATTAAGAAAAATGGTTGGCTCTTAGTAAAGCAGGCAGCTAGCTGGCATTTGTTAATGCCTTAGTCCTAACCCTCACTCCTCAGCCCTGGGGGTAGTCTTAAAAAATAACGCTTGGCATTCCCAGCACTAGTGGGAGAAACAAGGGTCTCACTCCAAAGAAATATCATTATTTGATCTATTTGCTAGTGGTTCCCTGGAACACTCCAATAGAAAGGCTTTTCTTCACTGAATCTCAAAGTTTCTAAGCGCTTAATGCTGCTAGAGGTGGATTTTGTTAAATGTTTTAACATCATAGTTCCCTAAGGTGATTTATAACAGTGACAAAACAATAGACTAACCAAAAAGCTGTAAGGAAAAGCTAAGAAATGAGATATCCATAGCAACACTGAGAAACTCAGACATTGGAAAGTTATTATGGCATTGGTTCAAAAGAGTTATTGAACAAACAAATAACAACTCTACCGGCAGCAGCAACAAACTCTGGGGAAGCAGGAGGATCTGATTTCCAGAGTTGACACATTATATTATTTAATATACTCATCCAGTTTTCAGCAAAAAAATTTATGGGACATGCAAAGAAAAAAGAAAGTATGACTCATACACAGGAGAAGAAAAGTCAATTATTGGAAACAGTCTCTGAAGAATCTTAAATGTTTCACTTACTAAACGAAGACTCAAAATCAATTATTTTAAAAATGTTCAAAGGGCCAAAGGAAAATATTGTCCAAAGAACTAAAGAAGGTATGAAAATGATGTCTTACCAAATAGAGAGTATCAATAAAGAAAGAAGATCCAAATAGAAATTTGTTGAAAGTTGAAAAATAAAATAACAAATGAAAACCTCATTAGAGTGGCTCAGTAGCAATTAGAGCAGGCAAAAGAAAGAATAAGTGAACTGAAATATAGGTCAATTAAGATTATCCAGGATCAAGCTGGGTGTGGTAGCACCCACCTGTAATCCTAGCACTTGAGAGGTAGAGAGGCAGGAGGATTGATGCAAGTTAAAAGCCAGCTTGGTCTACTTAGATAGTTCCAAGTCAACCTGGGCTACACAGTGAGACCCTGTCTCAAAAAAACAAAATAAATCCAACAACACCAAAAAGCAAACAAAAAGATTATTCAGAATGAGGAGCAGAAAGAAAAAAGAACAAAGAAAAATGTGAGATGTCATCAAGCATACCAGCATACGCATGCTAGGAAAAGAGACAGAAAAAGGGGAAGAAAATGCCATATATTCTTGAATCTAATCTTCACCCTTTCAACTGTTTTAGAGAGTTAAAATATCAGATGGTGATTAGAATCACACACTGAAAGTGTGTATATTACATTCAAGAATATAAAGTATATTTGAACATATAATAGCCAAAACTTTCCAAATTTGATATTTTAAAAAAACTAATTTAAACATCCAAGAAGTTCAGTGAACTCTAAGTTGGGATAACTTGGAGATCCACACCTAGACACATTATAATCAAACTATTGAAAGATAAAAACAAAGAGAAAACCTTAAAAGCAGCAACAGAGAACAACTTACCATGTACAAAGGATCCTCAATCAGATGAATGACTGATTTCTCAGCAGAAACCAGGAAGATCAAAAGGCAGTGGGATGATATATTTACAATATTGGAAGAAAAAGAAATTCCGCCACCTAGGAATTCTGTATCTGGAGAAAATGTACTCCCAAAATGGAGAAATTAATACTTCCCCAGATAAAGAAAGCCTGCAGCCGTAGCCCTTTGGCATCTGATCCCATCAGATCTCCAGATCTCGGAAGCCAAGCAGGGTCGGGCCTGGTTAGTACTTGGATGGAAGACTGTCGGGGAACACCAAGTGCTGTAGGCTTGGGAGACTGACCGCCAACCCACTCCCACGAATCAATCCGCCGTTGAAAACCCTATGAGCAGCAGAGAAGCACTGACAATAGTGTTTGGCCTGTTGTTCACAGGGTGTCTGAGTTGAACACCAACTCAGCGGCACCTAACAACAGCAGCAACAACAACAACAACAACGAAATAAACAAAAACTAGGAGATTTCATTGCTGGCAGACCCGCATTGCAAGAAATACCATAGGACTCTTTCAGGCTGAAAGGAGTCTGGAAGTAATTCAATCTACATTAAAATAAATAAATAAATAAAGACTACTAGTAAAGTAACTACATAGATAAACATAAAATTGTAAATGTACTTTGCTTGCAATGCTTTTTTCCTGTCTAATTCAAGAGACAACTGTATATTAAAATAATTAGAAATCTAAGTTGTTAGCTATACATACAGAAAGATGTCACTTTTGATAATAACAGCCTAAGAGGAAGAGAACAGAGGTACATAGAATCCAAATTTTTGCATGCTATTTGAATGAACTTGGTATAAACCCAAACTAGATTGGTATAAATTATTAATGTTAATCCCCAGGGCAATCACTAAGAAAAATGACTAAGTATAAATTTAGCATTCAGTTATTGTCAAACATCAATTATATTTTGCTTGAGTTTATCTTGTACCTGTTTCACTTCTGTAAGGTTGAAAAGTTTTTTTGTTTTGTAGGGCTTTTATTTGTTTTTTTTTTTGTTGTTGTTCTTTTGTTTTTGTTTTTGTTCTGTTTTTTGAGTCAGGATCTTGCTATGTAGTCCTGGCTGGTCAGGAAGTAGTTACATAGCGTAGGCTGGCCTCAAACCCAAGGCAGTCCTCCTGTCTCAGCCTTTTGATTGCTGGGATTACAGGTGTGCACCACCACACCCAGCCTAGTGGCTGAAAAGTTAGCAACAGAGACTTAATTTTCAAAACTTTTCTAGTAAGCACTACAGGAGTCTATACAAATTCCCAGAATATCCTTCTAAAAGTGTCTTGCTATTTTGTCTGATTTTGTTATCATCTTTGGAAATATTTGGTGGAAATTTGAAAAATAAAGTCAGATCGTGTTTAAAATCCAAGGAATGTCACCATGCTCCTAAAGGAGATGCCTAGCTTATCAATAATAAATGCTACATTCCTAGGCACCTGATAAAGGGCTAAGGTTTAGCTCAGTTGGTAGAGTGCTGCTCTGCACTCTCTGAGAGCCTGAATTCAATCCCAAGCACTGACAAAGTGGGAGAAAGATGTGGCAATCCACTCCTGAAAGAACCTCTGAAACATTCAGCCACTGAAAACCCTATGAGGGTCTCTATGAGTCGGACCCAACTGGATGGCACCTAACAATGAGCACCTAATAGTGAAATCCACTGTTATTTCAGGCTACTTCCAGCAGGTGGAGTCAGAGTACAGGGAACTCATCCAAGGGGAGAATAACTGCTATAAGGATTTCTCTATACCTATAAACAACTTTAAAAAAACAGAAAAATTATGTGAAATCATGGTCTTCCAACACTGGACAACATGGCATTGGCCACTCATAACTGTAACCACTGGGAACAGGGAAAGAAATGAGATGAGCTCTGTAGCTGCTTCACCTTAATCCTAGCAGGAAACATGCAGGCTCCAGCATAGGAAGGGGGAACTGAAACACACCATGATGGTCTTTCTGAAGCAAGGAGTCAGGATTTGGATTTTGTAGAGCTTGAGTGACTAAAATTTTCAGGGCAGGGTACAAAAGATGAAGAAGCCAAACAAAAATCTTCTGCAGATCCTCTGAAGCTCCCTACCATTCCGAAACCAAGTACCCATGAGAGGAAAGTACCTGAGGCTATGGAAAGATCCATCAGAATGCAGTTAGCTGGAAACTTCCAGAGACCCCACAGATCTGAGAATATTGCATGATCCCATCAGAGTTGATAGCCATCATAATACACATCCTTGGTAGGAGCCTCAGAAGGGTTTTTCAGTAGTAGTATGGATAAATTAATTAGTAATAGAAAAAAAAGTTTTGGGACCTTTCCTAATAATGTATAAAAACAGGGCTATGGCCATAGCTCTATGATAGAGTGTGTGCTTGCTGTTGTTGTTGTTAGGCACTATCAAGTTGGGTGCGACTCATAATGACCCTATGCAAAACAGAACGAAACACTCCCCAACACTGTGCCATGCCTGGCACTACGTCAGTGTTTCTCTGCTATTCATAGGGTTTTTGGTGACTAATTGGGTAGTGAGCTGCTAGCTCCTTCTCCCAAGCCTACAGTACCTAGTATTCCTAGGCAGTCTCCCATCCAAGGACTAACCAGGCCTAACCTTGCTTAGCTTCTGAAATCAGATGGGATCAGAAGCCAGGGTGTTATGGCTGTGGGCAAGTGTGTGCTTGTTGTTGTTGTTAGGTGCCATCTAGTTGGTATCCGACTCACAGTGATCCTCATAGGGTTTTCAATGGCTGACTGTTTGGGGATTGCCTTGGGAAAGGATTGCCAGATCCTTCTTCCATTTTTGCAGTTCTGGGAATTGAACTGGGGACCTCAGAGACTGAAGCACAGTGCTCTACCAACTGAGCTAAATCCCAGCCCTGTGTGTGCTTAGCACGTACCAAGTCCTGGATTCAATCCCCAACAGTCCCTCACAAAGAAAAAGACATAAAAGCAAGACTCAAATGATCAAATAGATTCCAAGTAACATACCTCAGAAAAAAGTGCAACAATATTTAAAATAATACAACAAAATTCAGCATGATGCTGGGTGCAGTGGTGCATGCCTATAATCCCAGCAGCTTGGGAGGTGGAGGCAGGAGGATCACAAGTTCAAGACCAGAGGCAGTCTGCGTAACTTACTGAGACCCTGTCTCAAAAAAAGTAAAAACATGGGCTGAGGGTGCAGCTCAGTGGTCCAGCACTTGCAGAGCATGCAAGCATGAGGCCCTGGGTTCAACCCACAGTACCACAAAAAATAAAATAAAAAATTCAACATGATAACCAGGTAAAATTCATGTCGGATTATCAATAATTTCCAGACATGATAAGAAGAAGGAAAATACAATTCATAACCAGGAGAAAACCCAATTAATAGAAACACACATATAGTTAAAAGAGCTAATAGGTTGTTAGAAAAAGCCTTTAACCTAGATGTCGTAGTGCACAACTGTAATCCCAACTCTTGGGAGGCTGAAACAGGAGGTTCTATGTGAGTTTGAGGCTAGCCTGGTCTACATAGTGAGTTCCAGGCTACAGGGAGAGACCCTGGCTCAAGAAAAAGAAAAAGAAAAAAAGAATGAAAGGAAAAGAAAAGAAAAGAAGAAAAAGCCCTTAAAAGAACTACTAAAAGTCTTTTTAAGGGGTGAGGAGTTGAAACAGGGTCTAACTTTGTAGCTGAATGGTGGCCTGGAACTTGTTGTTGATGAGGCTAGTCTTGAACTTGTGTCAATCATCCTGCTTTGGCCTCCTAAGTGCTGCGATTACAGGCATGTCTCCCCACACCTAGCTTTAAAAGGCTTTTAAACATGCTAAAAATGTAAAGAAAAACATGAACAAGAGGGAAAATGGAATATATAAAAAAAGACTCAAATGGAGATAACAGAAATTCAAAACTTAAAAATAAGCTGGATGAGAATAATAAAGGTCAGACACTGTAGAAGTAATGATCAGCAAACTTGAAGACATAAACATAGAAATGAAGTACAGAGAGAAGGACAGAAGGACCATTAGAGATCTATGGGGCAATGTCAAGCACCAGGAAAAGGGAAAAGACAGGAGAGGGTGCATATTTGAAATAAAAACTACAGACCAATATCTTTCATGAACATTGATGTAAAAATCCTCAATAAAATATTAGCAACTAAAATCCAACAATGTATAAAAATCAAAAATTATAACTCATGACCAAGTAGAAATGATCCTAAGTATGCAAGGATTGTTCAATGTTTAAAAATTCAATATATATAATCCATCACACCAGCATGCTAAATGACATGGATCATCAATAGATGCACAAAAAGAACTTAACAAAATCCAAAACCCATATATGGAAAGAAAACTAACTCAGTAAATTAAGAATAAAGGGAAACTTCCCCAACTTGATAGGTAATATCTACAAAAATACTCCAGATTGACATCATACTTAATAGTGAGACTCTAGAAACTTTCCCTCTAGGAATAAAACAAATATGTCCCCTCTCAACCACTTATTTTCAATATCATAATGGAAGTCCTAATAATAGAACAAGAAAAAAAAGTAAATGGTATACTGACTGGAAAGGAAGAAATAAAACTGCCTTTGTTTGTAGAGAACATGATCATCTATGTAGCAAATGAGAAAGAACTAACAACAACAACAAAAAAGCCTACCAAGCATGGTTGTACACATTTACAATCTCAGTATTCAGGAGGGTGAGGGAGGAAGATGGCAAGTTCAAGGCCAGCCTGGACTACATAGCAAGACCATGTGTCAAATAAGCAAACAAACACAGCTACAGAAATGAAAACTGTATGATATTGATAAAAGAATTGGGAGAAAGATCAATGGGAAAGAAGAGAGAGAGACCAGGAACAGATCCACTTATGTATAGTCAAGTGATCTTTGAAAAAGGAGCAAAGATAGTACAAGAGGGAAAACGTTTTTCAACAAATGATGATGGAACAACTGTATATCCACAGGCAAAAAGAAAAAAAAAGAATCTAGACTTTATGCCTTCATAAAAATTAAATTAAAATGAGTCACAGATCTAAATGTAAAATGCAAAAATTTTAAACTCTTGTTGTTGTTAGGTGTCATCAAGTTCGACACATAGCGACCCTCATTGGGTTTTCAATGGCTGATTGTTTTGGGATTGCTTCAGGAGTGGATTGCCACATCCTCCTCCTGTTTTTGTGGTGCTGGGGATTGAATCCAGGTCCTCAGACAGTGTGGAGCAGCACTCTACCAACTGAGCTAAACCCCAGCCCATAAAACTCCTAGAAGATAACATAGGAGAAATCTACATCACCTTGGGTACGGTGATGACACGTTAGACACAAACTGAAGATAAGAAATAATGAAAGAAAAAATAGATAACTAAGACTTCATTCCTCCATGTGTCTGCCAGCTTGTCAGGCTATGAGGGTTTGCATGTTGCTGTGATGCTGAAAGCTATGCCACCAGTATTTCAGATACCAGCAGGGCCACACATGGTGGACAAGTTTCAGCTGAGCTTCCAGACTAAGATAGATTTAAGAGAAGGATCCAAAAACCCACTCCTGAAACAATTAGCCATTGAAAACCCTATGAATAGCAGAGAAGCAATGTCAAATGTAGTCCCAGAAAATGAGCCCCAGCCCCCAACCCAGGCTGGAAGTCATTTAAGAAATGATTGGGATAGAGTTGCTTCCTCAAAGTACAGTTGACTTTAATAGTGGGAATGGAGTAAAGCCCCTAGGTCCTCCATTTGTTAATGTGACACAACTCAAAATGAGAAGAAACATAGTGGCTACAACAATGACTCAAACATAAAAAGATTATGTGCATGGCTCAGTGTCAAGTAGTGTTTCATTCTGTTGTACATAGGGTCACCCTGAGTCAGATCTGACACAACGGCACCTACCAACAAGGACTTCATTAAAATTAATTTTTTTTACTCTGTGAGACATTGTCAAGAGAATAAGAAGTCAAATCACAGACCAGGAGAAAATATTTTCAAACAACACATCTGGAAAAGGACTACTACACAAAATATACAAACAACTCTTAAAACTCAACAAAAAGAAACGAAACAACCAAGACTAGATGTGGTGGTGCACGCCTGTAATCTGAGCACTCACAAGGTGATGCAGGATGATCATGAGTCTGAGGTCAGCCAGGGTTACATAGTGAGTTCCAGGCTAGCCTGTCAAGACCTGTCTCAAAA
>VMDO01042949.1:0-10216 GCA_007922755.1 Pedetes capensis
CCCCCCCCCCCGATCTTGGCCCCTAACCTGTAGCACCATTGAGCCTCACCTCTCTGACCGTCTCCTGAATCTCATCACCTGGACCAGCGCTCCCTACTCCAGCAAGACCACCTAGCAAGCCGGCGAGATCAAGCCCAGGGGCCCCGAAGAGCCGAAGGCATCTAGCAAGCCACGAAAGAGCCTCCCAACTCCTCCCATCCTTGGGAAGGAGGGAGGTGAAGAAGGCGAGCCGCGAGAGTCAAGACCATCAGACCTCTACGGAACACCAGCGGCTGTGGCGGTGCCTTTAAGGCTGAGCTGTACCAGCACTTAGCCTGTGGCATTCCATGCTGCAGGCCTAGAGCCTGCACTTAAAGGGATAGAGCCTTGCTCTATAGGGGCTGCTTGCTCCTTGCTCTCCATCAGGGGAGCACCCCAATAAACCTTACCTACCCTTCTTCAACTACTTGAAGGTCTCCCAAGGTCCTTCTTTCTCGACATTGACCACGTTGTTATGTTGAGGGTTTGGCCCTAACTTTAGCCGGGCTAGAGCTAAAACCCCAACAGGAATAAATACCAGAAACTTAATAAAAACATGCAGAAATATTATGCTGAATCCTCAAGAGAGACTAATTTTGCCCCAAAGAATAATGCATTTTACTACTTCATATCTAAATAGAAATGTAATACTCTGTCTTCTTTGGAAGTGAGGATGAGTGAAGATACTAACCATACCTTAGTATTTTTGTTCTTCTTATAATTTGAATTATAAAGCAAATAGTTTTCAGTGAATCACTAAATTGATCTAGATTTAATAATATGTTTCTTACAGAATCAATGGGCATAGTCAGAATATGTAAATGTCTTAACAAGGAGACTCAGGAGGCAGGAAATTCTTGCATGTATCAAGAGAGGTGGGCAGTGTGAACTTGACAGCAGTGTTCTTAATGACCTGGCCAGCCCAGTAACTCTTCAAATAGGTACTAACCCACAGCACCAGCTGCTGAATTGACCCTGTTATTAATCATTCTACAAACTTGCCATTGTTGGCTGGACCAAAGATGAAAATAAGTCCCAAAGACAGCCTTGTTTTAGTCGGGCTCACAAGGAATGAGAAAGCTATGAAACAGTGTGTTTCCCTCGTTTGAGAATCAGATCTAGTTAATACCAACAGAATGAGGCAGATAACAGTGAGACCAAGGCCAAGGGCTCTAGGCTGAGAAGCCATGATAGAAGAAGTACAAGAGGTCTGAACTAAAAGTATTCAGTGAGACAATGTTACCAGAAAGCAAAAACTCTGAGATGGACAGAAGATAGATGCAGACTACTAAGGCAACACTGGGCGCTCTGGAGATTTTAGCCTGTGATGTCTACACATTTTGACTTTCTAAGGCCCTAAGCATTGACTCTCATCTTCAACAAGCATCAGCTAGATTGTTAACAGGCTGGGTTAAGGGGTTTCAGCTCAGTTGGTAGAGTGCTGCTCTTAGCTCTCTAAGGCCCTGGGTCAATCCCCAGGACTACAAAGGTGGGAGAAGGATTTGGCAGCCCATTCTGGAAACAATCAGCCATTGATTGTTGCTGCTGTTAGATGCCATCAAGTTGAGTCCGACTCATAGCAACCCTATGTACCAGATCAAAACACTTCCCGATTCTGTGCCAGGCAAACGATCTTATTTATGTTTAAGCCCATTGTTGCAGACACTGTGTCAATCCATCTGGTGGAGGGTTTTCCTCTTTTGCGTTGACCTGCCACTCTCCCAAACAACATGTCTTTCTCCAGGGATTGGTCCCTCCTGACTACATGTCCAAAATATGTAAGATGCAGTCTGGCCACCCTTGCTTCCAAGGAGCACTCTGGTTGCACTTTTTCTAGGACAGATCTGTTGGTTCTTTTGGCAGTCCATGGTTTATTCGATAGATGCCTCCAGCACCATAATTCAAAAGAATCAATTCTTTTCCTGTCTCTCTTGTTCAATGTCCAGCTTTCACAACCATATGATGCCACTGAAAATACCATGGCATGAGTCAGGCATACCTTTGTCTTCAATGTGACATCTTTACTTTTCAATACTTTAAAGAGATCTTTTGTCACAGCTTTTCCTAGAGCAATGCGTCTTTTGATTTCTTGACTGCTACTTCCTCAGGTGTTGATTATAGAGCCAAGCCAAGCAAAATCTTGGACAACCTCAATCTTTTCTCCATTTAATGTGAAGTTGCGTGCTGACCCAGTCGTAAGGATTTTTGTTTTGTTGATGTTTAGTCCTAACCCATATTGAAGGTTATGATCTTTGATCTTCATCAAGTAAATGCTTTAAATCCTCTTCACTTTCAGCAAGCAGAGTTGTGTCATCTGCATAACGCAGGTTGTTAATGAGTCTTCCTCCAATCTTGATGCCACGTTCTTCCTCATAAAGTCCAGCTTCTTGGATTATTTGCTGAGCGTATAAATTGAAGAGATAGGGTGAAAATATACAGCCCTAATGCACACCTTTCTCAACTTTAAACCACTCAGTGTTTCCATGTTCTATTCGAACAACTGCCTCCTGGTTCATGTACAGATTTCTCATGAGCACAATTAGGTGTTCTGGTATTCCCATTTTCCAAAGTGTTATCCATAATTTGTTATGATCCACACAATCAAATGCTTGTGCATAGTCAATAAAATATAGATAGACATCTTTCTGATATTCTCTGCTTTCAGCTAATATCCACCTGACATCACCAATGATGTCCCTGGTTCCCCATCCTCTTCTGAATCCCGCTTGAATTTCCGGTAATTCCCTGTCTATATACTGCTGCAGCTGCTTCTGAATGATCTTTAGTAGAATTTTGCTGGTGTGTGATATTAATGATATTGCCCAATAGTTTGCACATTCAGTTGGATCCCCTTTTTTGGGAATAGTCACAAATATGGATTTCTTCCAGTCAGTTGGCCAGGTAGCTGTTTTCCAAATTTGTTGGCATAAACATGTTAACACCTCCAGTGTTGTATCTGTTTGTTGAAACATCTCTATTGGTATCCCATTAATTACTGGAGCCTTGTGTTTTGCCAGTTCTCTCAAGGCAGCTTCCATTGAATTCCCTATAAATAGCAGAGAAGCACTGACATAATGCCGGGCATGGCACTGTCCTGGGGAGTGTTTCCTTCTGTTGTACATAGGGTCACTTTGAGCCAGACCCAACTCAATGGCCCCTAACAACAACAACAAAGTTGTTAACAGAGAACACTGAGATCTCTGGGTTCCCAATACCATTCATCTTCAGGTTCTGTGTATGTAGACTATCAAAAGAAACTTCATTATCCATGGAAAAACATGAGCAGAGTTTTCTAAGCCATCAAAGGAACCTGAAGAGAACAGAATGGGAGGTTTCCACAGCTTCTTTCCGCCACATACTCAAAAGGTTATTTGATGAGTCACCATATAATCATCTAGCCTATTTTTGAGCAGGGTTTGTCAAATCATTTCCTTTTCCTCAGACCATCTTTGGATAAGGACCCACTTTGTGTCCTCATATACCCTGCCACTGTTCTCTTTTCTTATTCATGACACAATTGTGCTCATGCTCCTGGACAGTAGGCTGTTGATTTCTTTCATGTCTTAAGGAGACAGAACACACTCCAGACACAAAAAGCCCTAACCTAATATAAAAATTTGTAGTCAGACCAAGGAATGCTACAGCAATGGCAAAATAAATAATACCCAGAGAATCTACTTGACTGTTTTGGAAATTCAATGCCTTTTTTCATTCTCTACAGTTTCTTTGTTTGGGCACACAAGGTATTTTTCTATCATTTCCCCAGTTTCCTCAATAAACACCCCTATGAATGCAGTGTGTGGGTTGATGATGGGATATATATGTGTATATAGATCAGCAAAATAGAAAGAGTAAGAACCACTGCTGCTTTCATTTTGTACTCATTTGTTGTCTATCATTGCTGATTTGCTTGCAAATTATTCTACGGTTATTTGTCTCATGGCAAAAGTAAAGGAAACAAAATAGGTTCTTTTAAATGAGGGAACTAAAGGCCTTTTCCAGTTAATTCAGCTCCAGCACTAAAGTTGTATTCTAAGTATAAAAGACAGGAAATAAGGAGGGAGTGCTGCCGTTTCATAGAAAATGTTATTGATCCCATGACTTACTTAGGCTTTATTATTGTTTATAAGGTTGGTGATTTAAATTTTTTTAAAAAAATCTCTCCTATGTACAATTCCTAGGGAAAAAAAGCCAGACAAATTACATCCCTATTTGAGAGAGGAAATCTAAATGAGTATTTGGACATTCTCTACAGTTAGACCATTGATTTTGTGTGCTTGGAAGCATAGTTACATTACAGCGGCTTAAAATTATAGTTCCAACCGTGAAAAATTTAAGACAGGACTTCATGGTCAATACCACAGTCATGATTGTCACACTCTGTATCCTGAATGGGCCTGCCCTACACATGCTTGGACTTTGGATTTAAACAACACTCAGTCACCCTGATCCCAAGTACACACTGTTTTTCTATAGGTTGCAATGCAAGTCTTCTTGGTTTTGTGAGGTATTTTGAGGTAAGCAAAAAGAAAAATTTGTTGGTCTTGTTTTTATGGATTTTGCTTATAAGAACACATACATACATACATACATACATACATACATACATACATACACTGATATAAAGGCTGCAGGAAAAGGAAAAAAATGCTTGACTCTTGTCTCGTTATTGTACTAACGGACATATTTGCAGGCACAAATTCCAGTTCATGAGTTCATGGGAGTCTCTGTGAGATTCAAGGCAGCTTCAGGATCAAGGTCAGCAGAGTGGGAAGGACATTGCACCCCTTCTCCTGAAAGTTCCTAGCACAAACCCAGGACAGCAGCACAGGAGCAGCCTCAGCCCACTGATCCAGGCAGGATGGCTGGGAACCAGGGTGTGGTCCATCTACCTGTCCTATTGCCTCCCCCAGTGACTACCACCAGCCAACCTCCTCAGGTGTGGAGGAACATGCACGGATTTCCTGAGTCTGACAGACAGCCTGAAAACCTCTCTAAATGGGTTTATGGAGTCAGGGATGCTATGGTTTGGATATGGTTTGGCCTCTAAACATTTATGTGCTGGAAATTTGGTTGCCAGTGTAGTGAGGATGAGGGGCAGGAGGCTCAAAGTAGATTAATGTTTTTCTCTGGACTGAGTTCTCATTTTAGTGGGTCTGAGCTGATTCCCTGAAAGGCAGGTTATCATGTCTCCCTCACATTGAACTTCTATATGTACTGCTGCCCTGAAAGCACTGCTGCCATGTGATGCCAGTCACCTCTGTTGATGCAGGCAGGGGACCTCACCATATGTCAGTGTCGTGCTATTTGGACTTTCCAGCTGCTAGAACTGGGAGCCAAATGAACTTCTTTTCTTTATACATTATCCAATACCAGGTATTCTCTTATAGAACAAAAAATAGATATAGACATGGGCCAGAGGAGAAATACATGGGAAACCTGAGATGCTCTGGTCAAAAGAACAGGGCCTCAGATCTGATGATGTTTGACAACAGATGTGGATGTGATCACACATGTGCATAAGAACCGGTTGATGATTTTGGGATATTTATGCCTACAAAAGAAACAGAAAGAAGCTGGATACAGTGGTGCACATGTGTAATCCCAGCAATTCATCAGGCAGAGGAAGTAGGATTGCAAGTTCCAGGCCAGAGGCAGCCTCTGTAACTTATCAAGACCCTGATTCAAAATTAAAAAAATATGTAACTATGCTTCCAAGCACACAAAATTTAAAAAAAAGGGTGCAGCTCAGTGGTAGAATACTTGAAAAGTATGTGCAAGGTCCTGGATTCAACCACTCAGCACTGCAAAAAAATAAATAACAAAAGGATTTTAAAGATCAGACATAAAAGACATAAAAATGTTTTAGAATAACATGAAGGGTTATTTAACATAAAAGCACTGGTTCCGTTTGACTTAAAACAAATATGTTGGGAAAATTGTGAATGAAGCCATAAGATAATATTAGGTAAAGACTACTTACAACAGAAATTATTTTTTAAAGTTCATTTTACTTAATACAAAAATAACAACTGTAATCAGAAGCAAAATGCTTACAATATAATAGACAAAACTGAAAGAAATATGAAGAGATAACTCACGGATAAAAGTGGCAGTTAAATATATTGTTTAAAAATGTCATTCCTATGAAAAAGTACAAATAAAAACTACAGAATTGCCACTGTAAGCTCTTAAACTGGCAAAGACACAATTGTTAAACAATTCCCTCCATTACTGAGTACATGGGCATGAAGTTTTGGTAGGAGTATCAACTGGCACTACTAGTACTAGTAATTAGAGGTATCTTTTATGATCACAAATGTTTCTGTCCTTTGACCCAACAATTATACTTCAAAGAATTTGTTTTCCAGATAGTCACAGAAGTGTCAAAGATGACTATTAAGAAAATTCAATGCAGAAGTCATAACTTCCTCTCTTTCAAATGGAACTCATTAAACAAGTTATAGTATAGCTAAACAGAAAGATACCTGTAGCCATAGCATTTTAGTGTCTGATCCCAACAAATCTTGAAAGCTAAGTAGGGTCGGGCCTGGTTAGTACTTGGATGGGAGACTGCCTGGGAACACCAGGTGCTGTAGGCTTGGGAGAAGGACCTGGCAACACCCTCCCAAAAATCAATCTGCCATTGAAAACCCTATGAGTAGCAGAGAAGCACTGACAATAGTGCTTCTCCCATTAGACTATAGAGCACATGAAGGCAGGGACCCTGTCTTTCTTTGCCCTCTCCTTCTAGCATTCAAAGTTACTGGACCTCTGGCAAGATGGCGGACAGATAACATGCGCCTTCTGTCCCAGAGTAAAGGAAAGCCTCAATTAGGGGTTTAGAACACACATTGAATAGATAGAAACAGTGATAGTTTAGATTGGGAGATAGAGGATGAAACTGGATGAACACTGAAATTGAGCATTTGGCTTTGGAGGAGCTACACAGAGGTCAGTAGCAGGACAGCCACTCCGCCATTTCACCATCACGCAGATGGCGGGATAGAATCCAGGAGACTCAGAGGGGACTTTGCACACATACCCACGGGAGCTGGACCCAACACAGAGTGCAACCTTGACATCACACTGTCACCCTGCCCGTGGGACACAAACTACAAGTTTTGGGTGAGTCAGTTTGAGGTGGCACACGGAATTGCCATCTTTAGTGGCATACGTCCCACAGCCTGAGATGCTGGGCTGTTGTAGGTCCCTCACGCGAGAAAATAGAGATCAGATCCATGAGAGTAGATACGTGAGGGTACGGGGAGTAATCATGGAGGGAACTGGGAAACCGGTGCCAGCGGTATGCATTCAGAGCTGAAATGCAGCTCCCTTCCCCCTGTTGTGGTGGGACAGTGGTGCAGACGCAATCTCCACAGACATACAGGCACACATAACACCTGGATCCCAGACATACCAGAGGGGATCCTAAGTCATCCCACTGCACTGTGGAGAAAGGTAAGGTCTGCGGAGGCGGCTGAGCCCCACGCAGACAGAGTGCTCCTTTTTGGCAGAGTCTTGTGGGACAATTAGACACAATAAGAGCAGTTTCAAGCTCAATCGTCGTGCATGGACAGATCTGCTACAGATTCTCTCCGGGGGGGGGGGGGGCTGAATATCATCCCACTCACAAGAGGATTTGGTCCTCCCAAGTGGTCTCCCAAGTGGGCAGAAAGCCCTGCAATAAAAAAATCCACAATAGCAGCTATATTCCCTCCATGCTATAGGCTTTGGGCCAGAAATCTCTGATTTGGGGAATTGGCGCCCGAACTACATGGGACAGGAAGAACCCCAGGGACAACCCCACAGGTTCCACTGCCTCTCAAACAATATAATAGACACAGAATATTTCATGGAACCATCTCTTTGGTAATTCGGTGCCCCACTTAAACCCAGGACATTGTGGGGCAATCTGCCATTTTCCACATAATCGGCAAAATCTCTATAGACTAAGACAGACTGCTCCTGCAGATTGTGTGAAAACACTGCCATCCTGAGTTCTGGAGGGAGCGCTGCTTCCTGCAGTATCAACTTTACCCGGTGGAACTGGGTATCCACAGTGCAGATTCCACCTGCAAGAACATAAAAGGGTTTTTTCTTTTCTTTTCTTTCTTTTTTTTCTTTTTCTTTTTGTATGGGGATTTGAATCCAGGGTCTTGTGCGCGCTTGCCTTGTAGGTGCGGGACTGCCGCACTGCACCCCCAGCCCATATTTTTTACTTTTTGAGACAGGGTCTCGCTGGGTTGCACAGGCTGCCTGTGACCTTGGGCTTGCGGTCCTCCTGCCTCCACCCCCCAAGCCACTGGGATTGCAGGTGTATATCACCACATCTGACTACAAGCGATTTTATATGTGGGTGGGAGCATGTATGTGTGAGTTTTTTTTCTTTTTTTTTCATTTCTATTTTCTTCCTTTCTTGGTTTACTCTCTTCCCTCTTTCTATTCTCCTTCTCTTTTTCTTAAGCTATATATATATGTCTTTGTATTAATTATTTTACCCTTAAGTCTTAACCTTAATTTTAATTTTGACAGTTATTTCTATTAGCCTCTGTCCTCTACCTCCTCTTTCCCCCTCTTCTGTCACCAGATGCCCCCCTTTCTTACCCCACAGAGGAGAAACAAAATCTATCGTGTCCCTAGCCCTTAGCCTCTTTGGAGTTGGGCTGGTGGACTAAAGAGAGAACCACACAGACCAAAAAGCTGAGAATATACCCAGCTTATAAGCTAAAATAAGCACCAGAGATTCATCACCACACAATCTCAAAGGAATAACAGAGGGAGAAGTTCTGCACATTCAGGAGAGATGAATTCTACTTCCCAGAACATATTATGGGAAAACAAAGTAAACCTTCAAAAAACACAAAGGGGCAGGATGGATCTGAAGGCCCCACAGAGCAAAGCCCCCCAACAAATAGGTCTGCGGAGGTGGCTGAGCCCCACGCAGACAGAGTGCTCCTTTTTGGCAGAGTCTTGGACTCTCAATTCTTAGAGATCTCTGATTCAGAATGCAGAGTCATGGTTATAAACATGCTAAGAGAAATTAAAGTGAATACTACAGCACCCTGGAAGTCCTTGAAAAGAAGGTATCTCACTTGGAATCCTTTCTATCATCCCAGTTAGAAATGATAAGGAAAAACCAAGCAACTCTCCTTGAAACTCAATTCAAATTAACTGAACTGAACCCAGCTAAAGAATCCTTTTTGTCGAGATTGGATGAATATGAGCTGAGGATTTCTGATTCTGAAGATTCCATAAATGAACTTAAATACAAACAGTCAGAAATGGAATCAATGATAAAGGTATTAAAAAAAGATTTCCAGGAGAACTCAGATAGAATGAAAAAATGAAACTTAAGAATTCAGGGCATCCCTGAAGGAGAAGAAAGATCCACTGGAGGCCTTCAAAATATAGTAAAGGATATCCTGAAGGAAAACTTCCCAAAGATAGTACAGGAAATGGATATATACACCACTGAGACATTCAGGACTCCTTTGAGGCCGACTTAAGTAGATCATCCTCAAGACACATCATCGCTTGCATGCTGTTGTTACAGACCAGGGAAGCTATCCTGCAAGCAGCAAGACAGAAACCCCTTATTACTTATAAAGCAAAACCTATTAAAATTACTGCAGACTTCTCCATATCAACATTGAAAGCTAGAAAGGAGTGGACACAGGTGATTCAAATAATAAAAAAAGCAATCTCCAGCCAAGACTAAGATATCCAGCAAAATTATCTTTGAAAATAGATGAGGAGTGTAAGACACTTAATGACATTGATGCTTTTAAACGATATGCAACCACCAAACCAGCACTGGAGAGGATTGTAAATCAGCTACCACATCCAGGAGAGTTAAGACAGCCCTATAAAGGAAAACAAAGAACTGGTTAGCTGAAATGAGTGCAGCCCAAGAAAGGACCAAAGCAAACATGATTCATAAATCAGTAACAGGTAACGATTGGGTATATAACAATAAATGCTACTCAGTAATCACTGTTAATGTAAATGGTCTTAACTTGCCAATTAAGAGACAGAGACTGGCTAATTGGATGAAAAAACACAAACCATCAATATGTGGTATTCAAGAAACTCATCTAACTCACAAAGACTGGAATAAACTGAGAGTTAAGGGCTGGAAAAATGTATACCTAGCAGGGGGGGAACAAAAGAAAGCAGGTGTTGCAATACTAATTTC
>VMDO01042950.1:0-10213 GCA_007922755.1 Pedetes capensis
GGCGGGCGCCGCGCGGGAGCCGCGGCTGGAGCTGCACACGCTGGATCTCGCCCAGTACGGGTGGGTAGGCGGCGCACTGCGGGCTGCACGGGGTCCTGAGCGCGCGAGGGAGGCACGGGGCAGGGCACCCCGTCCTACTCATGGGGTTTCTAGTGGAGCGGGATGAATGGTATTATTCACTTTACTAAAACACACCTTGTCATATTTTCATATTGCCATTGATTCGTATACTTTATTGTAATTCCCTATTTTCACTTTACATTTCATCATTAAGATTTTGAAGAAGAATAGCATTAACTGGTACTAAGGTTGGATTTATTTTTCCCCCGGTACTGGGGGTTGAACCCAGGGCCTCGCGCCTGCATGCTTAGCAAGTGCTGGACCACTGAGCTGCACGCCCAGCCCATTTTTTTTACTTTTTGAGACAGGGTGTCGCTAAATTACACAGACTGCCTCTGGTCTCGAACTTGCCATCATCCTGCCTTCACCTCCCTGGTCGCTGGGATTGCAGGCGAGTGCCACTGCGCCCAGCTGGATTCTTTTTACTTCAAGGGACAAGTTAGCTATTTGGGGCAGAGGAGGCTTGCAGCCCTGTGTATCTATGAGCAGCTCAACTGTTGATTCAAATAGCCACAAATCAAAGATATTTGGGAGCCGGGCACTGTGGCGCACGCCTGTAATCCCAGCGGCTCCAGAGTTGGAGGTGGGAGGATCTCAAGTTCAAGACCAGAGACAGTCTGTGTAATTTAGCGAGACCCTGTCTCAAAAAGGAAAAAAATGGGCTGGGGGTGCAGCTCAGTGGTCCAGCACTTGCAAAGCATGCAAGAGCAAGTACCACAAAGCCCCAGTACCACCAAAAAAAAAAAAAAAGATATTTGGGGGAAAAAAATCATCTTTCTGAACGTACTTTTTTGCTATCTCTGTATTCCTTAAACAACAGAGTGTAACAGTTATTCACAGAGCACTTATACTGTATTGCATATGAGTAATGAAGAGGTAACAAGGTATGTGGGAGGACGTGCATAAATTACATGCACAGGCTGCACAATTTACTTATTTCTGTCACTTGGAGGCTGAACTCAGGGCCTCACACATACTTTGCAAGTGCTCTACCACCGCGCTGCGCCCCAGCCTCGGGCCTCCAACCTTCAATCTTCCTGCTTCTGACTCCTGAATTGCTGGGATTACAGATGTGAGCCCCTGAGCTGGCAGCAATTTTATTTTACTTTCATTTTCTTCCCTGCTGGAGCCCAAACCCAGGGCTTTGAGCACACTTTGCAAGTGCTCAGTCACAGAGCTTCACCCCCAGCCCACTTCCTGTTTTTTATCTTGAGTTTGCCACCCTCCGTACCTCTGCCTCCCGAGTCTTTGGGATGACAGGTGCGCACTTCCACACCTGAAAACTATATAATTTCATATAAGGGGGTGGAGCACCTGCAGGTTTTGGTATCTGCAGCGGTGCTGGAGCCACTCCTCAGAGACACTGGACCCAGAGGACAATGGTGTAGTGGCTCTCACGGGGCCTCTGCAGGCAGACAGCCCAGGTTACTTCCAGCTCCGTCTTTGCTGGCTTCCGGTCTCTGGCAGTCTCTCAATACTCTGCCTCTCCGTGTCTGCAGGTGTAATGGGGACAATACTGCGGCCTCCTTCAAGGTTCTTGTGAGAACGCAATGTGAATATCACCTCAGATAACACAAATGACAGGCCTAGTTTGATGTCTGGACCATCAGGACACCTTTCATGGGCACTAGCGGACTTTGTTACTGGTGTATTTGTTCCCTTGTCCTCTACCACAATATCCTGCCCTTTGCACACACTGAGAGATGGAGGACAAGTCTCCTCCTAGATCTCCTGACTTCACATCTCCCGGCTAACCTCGGATCCACCTCTCCTCCCCCACAGAGCTCAAGGCAATTGTGACCCCGAGGTGCCAGTGACTGCGGGCACCCGCTGCTGCCGCCAGGAGACTTACCTGGACCTGCAGGGGCTGACGTGGGCTGACAACTGGGTCCTGGAGCCCCCGGGCTTCCTGGCCTATGAGTGTGTGGGCAGCTGCCTGCAGCCACCAGCGCCCTTGACCCTCAAGTGGCCGTTTCTGGGGCCGCGGCAGTGCATCGCCTCGGAGACGGCCTCACTGCCTGTGATTGTGAGCGTGAAGGAGGGAGGCAGGACCAGGCCCCACGTGGTCAGCCTGCCCAACATGAGGGTGCAGAAGTGCAGCTGCGCCTCGGACGGGGCGCCTGTGCCCAGGGGGCTGGAGCCGTAGACACCCGGGTGGCCACTGAGGCTTCCGAGCAGAGTGCATAGAAGCAGGTCTTCCCATAGGTCTGAGATTTACCCTAGTAAGGTTCCCTTGTCCCACGTCAGCGCCCATTTTACCTGTACCCAGGGTTCTCCCACTTCCTGTCTTCCTTGCCTGTCACTCACCCTAAGCACTTACGTGAGCAAACCATGCACCCCCACATGCCAAGTTCCGGTAGGAACCCTGGCCTCCTTAGAGGAGGCCGTTGCGGAGCAGCGGACAGAGGATCAGCTGAGCAAGGAACAAAAGCCTAGGGTAAGAGCTGTGGAGATAGAACTGACCTCCTCTACGACGTGGTGACTTGAGACCAACAAAAAATCCCTGCTTCCCTAGTCAGGGAGAACTCTGAGTAGAGCCCCATTCTCCAAATCGCAGAGCCATGCTAGACGTTTTTAAATGTACCCAGGTCCCTGTTCTCCTGAGAGGGGCGAGGAGGGAGGACAGGGGCTGGGGCAGTGGTCACAGAATCAGGATGCTTGGTTCTGTGTCTGACCAGGCCACCAGCTGGCCTCAAGCAAATGCAGACATCGGCAGGTCACTTTGTCCTCTTAGAAAGGAGCAGTGCGCTTCAGCTCCAAGACTTCGCTGCCCCAGAGATCGGATGGTCCCCGGAACTACTTGCTACTCCAAAGGCAGTGTTACCTGGGCATGTTGAGGTTTCCCTGCTGTCTAGAGAACTCATCACCAGAAACCATATGTCTGTGTGTGTTGCTGTCTTACGGTTAGCAAAATTAACTGAATGTAGATAATCTGAAGAAGCAAAACAAAAGTGATGTTTCACTCGTCTGTGTATTTAATTTCTAGTACTTGTTACATAGGAGAGAATGGGGATACAGTGATTGGATGAACGGGGTGACCAGGATCCCCAACTTCTAGAGGCATTGGAGACTGTAATAACTAAATTTATATTTTCTACACAAATCCCACTCCAAAAATAGTATTGTGAACAATCATTTCATAAGCCTTCACTTTACAAAGCAGTTTAACCTGAGTAATGGTGGTTATGGGGACAGGGGCTGACCGTGACGTGGTGGGCAAGCATAACTAGGAACTGAGCATAACTGGGAACCAGAGAGCTGTGTGAGGCAATGTCACATACAGCATATCATTTAATTCTAGCTACTATTCCTTGAGATATGAAAATAAATGTAGGTGCACACACACACACACACACACACACACACACACACACACACGATGTTGTTATGTAGCCTAAGCTGGCATCAAAGTTGCCATCCTCCTGTCTCATCCTTCCACGTGCTGAGATTACAGGTGTTCACCCCCACACCTGGCAAGAAGTGCCCCTGTGACCTCCTCACCCTCTAGTTCCCTGTCAGAATCTAAACATGGTCACCGAGGACCGTGCCATCCACAGATGACACCAGCTCTCCACCCCAAACCAAAATCACAACATCAGTTTTCAAGAGGGGAAGAAAAAAAGAACCAAAAGTTCCTCCAAGACCCTGCTGGGACTTTTTTTCCCTTAAAAGTGCCTTAAAAAGGGAAATTTCTTTGTACTTTTTATTTAGACTATATAATTTTGTACATGCCTGCAGCTGTACCACGGTGGCTTCCGATCCCTTCAGATCTTAGAAGCTAAGCAGGGCTCGGGCCTGGTTAATTTTTGTGGCACTGGAGGCAGCACTGAGCTGAACCCTTTGCCCATTTTTACATTTTATTTTGAGATAGGGACTCACTAACTTGTGCAGGCTGCCTCTGGCCTCGAACTTGCCATCCTCCTGCCTCCACCTCCCTAGTCGCTGGGATTACAGGTGCGAGCTACTGCGCTGGCTCTTAATTTATTTTTGGGTGGTGTTGAACCTCGGGCCTCGCATACACTTTGCAAGTGCCCTGCCATTGGGCTGCACCAGCAACTCTTTTATTTCTTCTTTTGAGTCAAGATCTCACGAAATTACACAGGCTGACTCTCGCCTTGAAGTCGAAATCCTCCTGGTTCCGCCTTCCAAGTCGCTGGATGACAGGCGTGCGCCCTCGCACCCAGCTTGAAAAAAATTGTTTGTTTTTTTCTTTAAGTCCCACGAGCTGCGGCTATAGCTCAGTGGTGGAGCATTTGCCTAACATGGACCCCGGGCTCCATTCCCAGTATCAGAAGCAAAAAACAAAAAGCTCTAAATCCATAAATCTCCCCTTTTAGGGATCCAGGCTAAGGACATCTCATCACGGGAATACGAAGAATGGTTTTCAAAACTGACAGGTTTGCGAGCCCAGCTGGTTTCGCCTGAGGCCCCGCCCCCCAGTCAGCGCAGGAGGCGGGCCCACAGTTATGAGCTGCCCGAGGATTGGCTGGTCCGACTGAGTTCCTGTGCGCCGATTGGTGACGCCCTCTCGACCCGAGGATTGGACCCCTTCCTTCCCCAGATCTTGGCGCTGATTGGTCCCGCCTTATTCCTGCCAGTGGATTGGCTGCTTGGAGAGGGCCCCGCCTCCCCCACCAGCGGGCCCGGCCGGAAGCGTCCCACACCCCTGTGGACCAGCTTCCTTCGCGCGCGGCCGGCGGGCTCCGCGCTCAGCATCCTCTCCCGGGCGGCGCCTCCCGGAGCTCACTGGCGTCTCGGGCGGTCAGCGGACGGAGCCCGCGGCCATGAGCGTGGGCTTCATCGGCGCGGGCCAGCTGGCCTGCGCGCTGGCGCGGGGCTTCACGGCGGCGGGTGAGCGCGGGGCGGGGCCTGGGCTGGGCGGGGCGGCCGCCTGCTGCGTGAGCGGATGGCGGGCGAATGAATGCATGCGTGCAGGAATGAATGCATCAGTGAATGCATGCATGGATGGATGCATGAATGAGTGAATGCAGGATGCATGGATGGATGGATACAAGCATGAATGGACGCATGAATGGATCCATGGATGGATAAATGCATGCATGGATGGATGAATGCATGGATAGATGAATGGATGGATGAGAATTCGCGTCCACCCGCTGGACTCTTGCTGAGCTCCAAGTGCCTCTTCCGTCCGCGTGAGGATGAAGGGGTGTCAGAGCCGCGGGGGCGTCGATCCTGCCACGAGGGGGTCGCGGCCCCACGTGAAAAGCCCCGTCCCCCACAGGCATCCTGTCGGCCCACAAGATAATCGCCAGCTCCCCCGAAATGGACCTGCCCACGGTGTCCGCGCTCAGGGTAGGCGGGGCGGAGGGGGCGGGAGAGGGGTGGAGGCCCGGGAAGAGGGGACCTGGGATGACCTGAGCGTGGCTGGCCACGGCCCCAGCATCGTTAAATCCGTCCACCTTCTCTGGGGCAGCTGCGCGCCCTGGGAGCCCCCAGGCTGGTCGTTGTTGCTGCTGTTTGGTGCCGTCCTGTCGGTCGGACTCACAGAGACCCTGTGCACAACAGAACGGAACGCTCCCCGACACTGTGCCATGCCCAGCACTGTGTCAGCGCCCCTCTGCTGTTCATGAGGTTTTCAATGGCTGATTGCTTCGGGAGTGGGCTGCGAGGTCCTTCTTCCCTTTTATCCAGTGCTGGGGATCGAACCCAGGGCCTCAGCACATGCAGGGTAGCTGTCTACCAAGTGAGCTAAACCCCAACCCCTAGGCTGGGAGACTTGGGGTCAAATCCAAGCCTGGGGTGGTTGGAGGATTAACTGAAGTAATTATATATGGACAGCACCTGGCACATAGTAGGTGCTCAGTAAGGACTCGCTTTCCTTAATTGACTAGCTGTGTGACCTTCCTCAGCCCCTCCTGGGCTTGGCTTCCTCCTTTTCATTGGCCATTTGCTATTGTCCTGAAGTGTGAGCAGTCTCGTTGGGAAAACCTGGCCAGTGAGCTGTTCCTCTCTCCAAAAGCACGATATCCCACGTCTTCTTCCAACACCTGGGCGTTGTGAGGGCAGTTGAAGAGGCAGGTGGCAGGCAGCGTCTGTGCCTGGGCTGAACAGGTGCCGCTAGCACTGAAGGCCCCAGCCTCTCATCTTGAAGTCCTAGAGTAGGGGTGTCCTCCAGCCCCCCTGGACCATGTGGAGGCCGGGCAGTGTGGCGGGGGCTGCCTGGTGCAGCACTGCTTCCCGCCCGCACTTGGAGGCTCTTTCCACCATGGGGCTTCTCCCCTGGCACCGGGGTGCCCGGGTGGGGATGAGGGCACAGTCATTTCCTGACCCACAGGAGGAATGGAAAATTTGATCTCTTTTTGGGGGTGGTGGACCCTGAGGGCACAGCTGGCGGTGGGCATGGCAAGGGCTGGCCGCTCCCGGGAGGCCTGGGCTTAGCCGGCTGCCGGCCGTGTCCCCCTGCAGAAGATGGGCGTGAGTCTCACCCGCAGCAACAAGGAGGCCGTGCGGCACAGCGACGTGCTGTTCCTGGCTGTGAAGCCACAGATCATCCCCTTCGTCCTGGACGAGGTCGCGGCCGACGTGCAGCCCAGGCACATCGTGGTCTCCTGCGCGGCCGGGGTCACCATCAGCTCCGTGGAGAAGGTGCCGCGCTCTGCCTGGGTGCCCTTCATGGGAGAGGAGGGCAGCCTGGGGGTGGAAGCTGGGGGCGCTGGGCCACAGCCCCTCACCTGGCCCCCGTCCTGCTGCAGAAGCTGCTGGCCTTCCAGCCAGCCCCCAAGGTCATCCGCTGCATGACCAACACACCCGTGGTGGTGCGGGAGGGCGCCACGGTGTACGCCACTGGCACCCACGCTCTGGTGGAGGACGGGCAGCTGCTGGAGCAGCTCATGAGCAGCGTGGGCTTCTGCACTGAGGTGGAGGAGGACCTCATCGACGCCGTGACCGGGCTCAGCGGCAGCGGCCCTGCCTACGTGAGGCCCCGGCCTGCCCGTGGGCGCGGCGGGGTGGTGGGGGAAGCTGCTTAGCCAGACAGAGCAGCCCCGGGGAGGGCCCTGGGTGCCCCCTCCCGGGCTCAGAGAGTGTCCCCACAGGCGTTCATGGCCCTGGATGCGCTGGCCGATGGCGGGGTGAAGATGGGCGTGCCGCGGCGCCTGGCAGTCCGCCTGGGGGCCCAGGCCCTTCTGGTCAGTGTCCCCCCTGCATGGCCATGCCCAGGGCTACAGGAGGGGCTGTGGGCCACCGAGCTGGCGGTTCAGGAGCAGCGCGTGGGGGGAGCCCTCCCAGGGCGCGCCAGCGGCTCTCTCCACTGAGGTGCCTTCCTGCCTCAGGGAGCTGCCAAGATGCTGCTGGACTCCGAGGACCACCCGGGCCAGCTCAAGGACAATGTCTGCTCCCCCGGGGGGGCCACCATCCACGCCCTGCACTTCCTGGAGAGCGGGGGCTTCCGCTCTCTGCTCATCAACGCAGTGGAGGCCTCCTGCACCCGCACGCGGTGGGTGCCCCGCTCCCCTCTGCCCCTGGGCTGGGCTGGTGCCAGCTGTCACTGCTATCTGGGCCCCGGGAGCAGTGCCGGAGCCCGTGCCGTGTGAACCCCGTGCTAAGCTTTCCTTCAGCCGAGGTTTGCTGGCCTCCCTTCACTCAGCTCTCAGCGCAGGTCTGAGAGCTGGGATTAGCTCCTGCTTCCAGTGTGGAGGTTCAAGGTCAATAGCTGAGCGATGCAGGCAGGCTCCAACTCAGTCTGTGACTCCAAGCCCCATAATTTTCTCTCTCTCCCTCCCCGTGTGATCACAGATACCATTGGAGAGCTCGGTCTAGCTCAGGTCAATGAGATAAATACGACAGCCTGCACTTAGTTAAGCAGTAGCTCTGAGAGGCTTGCACAGCCTTTGCTCTGGGATTCTAGTTTTTGGTGGTGTTGGGAAGGCTCAGCTCTGGCTCCCGGGTTTATTGCCCCCTTCAACCCCTCTGGGCTTTGTCTGCAGAGAGCTGCAGTCCATGGCTGACCAGGAGAAGATCTCCCGGGCTGCCCTGAAGAAGACCCTGCTGGACAGAGTGAAGCTCGAGTCCCCCGCGGTGTCCACGCTGGGCCCCTCCAGCCCAGGGAAGCTTCTCACAAAAAGCCTGGCTCCAGGAGGCAAGAAGGACTAAGGCCTAGTTTGCCTCCTCTCATGACCAGCCTTGGGCAGGGGTCTTGTCCTTATTACCTGTCCCCAGCTGTGCAGAGCCACAGGCCCAGGGAGTTCCGGGTCCTTGGGTGAAAACCCTTGGGTTGTTCGGACCACGCAGCACGAGGCACCTCTCCTGTTCCGGCAGAAGAGGCGGCTGATGCTGGCAGCCAGGCGGCCCTGCACCCCCTTCTCTGCTGGTGGACAGGGGCCGGGACCAGGAGCCCAGGCTGGGCGAGGGTGGCGCCAGGAGAGGAGGGAGGGGGAAAGCTCACAAAGGGCCGCCTTCTGCATCAGTATGTGGAAGGCACGTGAGCAGCGTAGACTCGTTGCGCTTAGAAGAGTGCGGAATGGATTGTGCCTCTCTCTGCTTCCTAGACGTCCCCTGTGGAATGTGGTTCCGAGCCTGCTTTAGCTGCTTTAATAAAGGTTTCTGTTTTCTTAGCCTGCTTTTCTTACGCTTAGTTTCAACTATCCGCTGGATAACTCGAGGCTCTGGGCTTCCTGCTTCTGGGGCAACAACACCCACTGGCAGGAAGTGGGGGTGAGAGGAGATGGGGCCAGGCCGAGAGCTCGAGAGCTGTAGTGGCTGCTCCAGCCTGTCCCCAGGGTCAAGGTCAAGACTGTGCTTCTGGATGGGCCAAAGCTAATGGTAGAGAAGACCCAGTGGCCTAGGTGGGGTGTCTGTGCAGAAGAAGGTGTCTGCGTGGTTGTGGGGTCCCCACCATGTTGCTGTGGGGCGCTGTTCTTTTCCTCATGCTGTGGGTCGCAGAGGCTGCGGAGGCCTGGGGTGAAGACGCCCCCCTACAGGTGCACTGCTGGGCGGGGTCGGGTGGGTGGCGGGCGGTGGGGTCGTCTCAGCCTCTCCCTGCAGCCTCCCAGAAGCCCAGGCCAGTGCGCTGTCCACACAGCCAGACTGCCGCAGTCGCTGCATGCAGGTGGCGGGGGCCTCGGCTTGTGCCCAAGAGCCCCTACCTCTTCTGGGCAGCCGAGTTTTTGAGGTGAGTGCGTTGGCATTGGCAACAGCTGACTTTGGGCCTCCGATTCCACCTTGGGGAAGGGACTGTGTCTCCATTGTCAGGTTTCAGGCCGTCTCAATGCCACAGTCGTGCTTCCTGGAGAGTCCTGGTGGCTGTTAATGACAGCAGGTGGAACCACCCAGCGGGGCTCCTGGACTGTGAGGGACGTTTCCTGAAAACCCAGGCCGGGGGGTGGAACAGGGTCTTGTTTTGCTCCATTGAGCCAGGGCAGCCCTGGCTGTGACTCCAAACCTGAGGCCCACGGCGCAGCGCATGCTATGGGCCCAGAGGTACAGTACAGAAAACTCACCTCAGAGCCCCGCTATGTGGCAGGCTCCTGCAGACGCCACGTATCATCTTGTGGCCTCTGGCCAGGTGCCCAGAAATATTTGAATAGGAATTTGTCCAGACAGTAGTGGGGAGCACATGAAAAGATGCCTGGCCTGGCATTAGTTACTGGGAAAAACAAATCAAAACCCAGTACTGCTGGGTGC
This sequence comes from Pedetes capensis, assembly GCA_007922755.1. Taxonomy (NCBI): domain Eukaryota; kingdom Metazoa; phylum Chordata; class Mammalia; order Rodentia; family Pedetidae; genus Pedetes; species Pedetes capensis. The sequence continues at coordinate 9,766 of VMDO01042950.1, forward strand.
GATGGCGCACGCCTGCAATCCCAGTGGCTCTGGAGGCGGAGGCGGGAGGATCGCACATTCAAGACCAGGGGCAGTCTGCGTAACTTAGCGAGACCCTATCTCAAAAAAGTAAAAAAATCGTCTGGGGGTGCAGCTTAGTGCTCCAGCATTTGCAGAGCATGCAGCCGCGAGGCCCTGTGTTCCACCCCCAGTACCTCAAAAAAAAAAAAAAAAAAAAAGAAAGAGAACCCAATACTATTTCAACAGCCACACCTGCCTGCCTTCAATTCCAGTGACTCAAGGCAGAGGCAGGAGAACTGCGAGTGCAAGGCCTGTGGAAGCTAGCAAGACCCTGTCTCAAGATAAATAAAAAAGGGGTTGGGGGCACAGCTCTTGCAAAGAAAGCACAAGGCCCTTGTTTAGCCTCCCAATACTGCAAAAAAAAAAAAAAAAAAAAAAAAAGGCAATG
>VMDO01042951.1:0-10214 GCA_007922755.1 Pedetes capensis
AATGGTAATTTTATGTTTTATTCAAATACATAAAACATTAGTATAAATCAAAAATAATATGCTTATGTTTACACATCTTCAGAGGCACATATATATGGTTTATTTATAGTTGTATATATATTTATATATATAACTATATATATATTTATATATGTGTATATAGTTTATATATGTATATATAGTTTATATATGTATATATAGTTTATATATATTTATATGCATATAAATATATATAGTTATATATATAAAACTATATGTACAACTATAAATTATATATATATATGCTTCTGAAGATGTGTAAACATAAGCATATTATTTCTGATTTATACTAATGGTTTATGGATTTGAATAAACTATATATAGTTATGCCTGCAGCTGTAGCCCTGTGGCATCCGATCCCGTCAGATCTCAGAAGCTAAGCAGGGTTGGGCCTGGTTAGTACTTGGATGGGAGACAGCCTGGGAACACCAGAAGCTGTAGGCTTGGGAGAAGGACCTGGCAACCCCCTCCCAAAAATCAATCTGCCATTGAAAACCCTATGAACAGCATAGAAGCACTGACAATAGTGTTTCCACTGTTGTACAGAGGGTCGCTATGAGTCGGATACCGACTCGACGGCACCTAACAACAACAACATATATAGTTATACAGGCTGGGATTTAGCTCAGTTGTTAGAGCACTGCGTGCGCTGCAGTCTCTGAGGTCCCGAGTTCAATTCCCAGCACCGCAAAAATGGGAGAAGGAACTGGCAATCCACTCCCAAGGCAATCCTGAAACAGTCAGCCATTGAAAACCCTTTGAGTGTCACTATGAGTCGGATACCGACTCGATGGCACCTAACAACAACAACAATATATAGTTATAACTATATATAACTGTATATATAGTTATATATAGTTTATATGTAGTATATATATGATATATATAGTTTATAAATAAACTATGTAGTTTATATATAAACTATATATATAGCTTATATATTGTTGTTGTTGTTGTTAGGTGCCATCGAGTCCGTATCTGACTCATAGCGACCCTCATAAGGTTTTCAATGGCTGACTGTTTTTCGGGATTGCCTTGGGAGTGGATTGCCAGTTCCTTCTCCCATTTTTGCGGTGCTGGGAATTGAACTCGGGACCTCAGAGACTACAGCGCAGCGCTTTACCAACTGAGCTAAAGCCCAACCCGCATAGCTTATATATACAAACTATAAATATATATATAAACTATATATATAATTTATATGTAGTTATTTATAGAAGCATATAATACATATATATGTGTGTATTAATATTATATGGTTTATTAGAAAACCATAAGCAACCGGTCTGTTTTCCAATGATACAATCGAAGTCCAGAAAGGTAATCAACCTGTACTGGTAAAGTATGGATTGATTTCTCATTCTATAGAAATGCTCTCCCTAACAGCTCATATTATATATGTGTGTGTGTGTATGTGTATACCCTAAATATTTAGGGTGTGTGTGGATACACACACACACACACACACACATACACACACACACACAATGTAAACTATAACAATAAAATAATTGACCAAAATTATATATGCACAGGTAATAATAGAAATTTACATCTAAAATTGAAATATGTTGTTATGTGCTGTCAAGTCAAATACAACCCATAGTGATCCTACATACAACAAAGTGAAACACTACTCAACACTGTGCCATCCACATGATCTTTTTATAATTAAGCCCATTTTTACAGCTATTGTGTCAATCCATCTTGTTGAGGGTCTTCCCTCTTTTGGCTGACCTGACACTCTAAAACATGATGTTCTTCTTCAGGATGGATTGGTCCCTCCTGACAACATGCCCAAAATACATAAGACACAGTCTAGCCATCCCTGCTTCCAAGGAGCACTCTGGTTGCACTTTTCCAGGACAGATCTGTTGGTTCTTTTGGAACTCTACCATATATTCAATTTTCATCTCCAACACCATAATTCAAAAAAAATTAATTCATCTCCTGTCTCCCTTACTCATTGTCCATCTTTCACAGCATATGATGTGATTTAAAATACCATGGCACGAGTCAGGGTCACCTTCATCTTCAGCGTGGCATTTTTACTTTTCAACACTTTAAAGAGGTCTTTGCAACAGCTTTTTCAATGCAATGTGTCTTTTGATTTCTTGACTGCTGCTTCCATGGGTGTTGATTGTAGAACCAAGTAATTATTAATAATGCATAAGCATCATGCATTAATAAAAAGAATGAGTAGAATCTTGGATAGGACAAAAATGAAAATTGGTATCAAGTTAGAAACAGTTACAACATTCAAGAAACCTACAGTTCCAAAACTGATGTTGCAATATACATCTGGTTCAGGTAAAACAGATTTTCTTTGTCCTAAGAGAAGTTCTGATATAATGTTAAACAGTAGGATGACTATTATTGTTACGTGCTGTCCACTTGGTTCCTACTCATAGTGACCCTCGGGGTTTTCAATGGCTGATGGTTTCAGGATTGCTTCAAGAGTGGATTTCCATGTCCTTCTCCCATTTTTTGCAGTGCTGCAGATTGATCCTGGGTCCTCAAAGACTGTGGAGCAGCCCTCTATCAACTGAGCTAACCCCCAGCCCAAGGTGACTATAGATAACAATAATATGCTCTACATCTCAGAAACCTGGAGGAAAGGATTTTGAAAGTTTTTATCTTGAAGAAATGACAAAGGTTTAAGGAGATTGCTGTTGTTGTTGTTAGGTGCTGTCGAGTCGGTATACGACTCATAGCGACCCTCTGTACAACAGGGGAAACACTATCGTCAGTGCTTCTCTGCTGTTCATAGGGTTTTCAATGGCAGATCGCTTTTTAGCCCTGTGGCATCTGATCCCGTCAGATCTCGGAAGCTAAGCAGGGTCGGACCTGGTTAGTACCTGGATGGGAGACAGCCTGGGAACACCAGAAGCTGTAGGCTTGGGAGAAGGACCTGGCAACCCCCTCCCAAAAGTCAATCTGCCATTGAAAACCCTATGAACAGCAGAGAAGCACTGACAATAGTGTTTCCCCTGTGGTACAGAGGGTCGCTATGAGTTGGATACTGACTCGACGGCACCTAACAACAACAACAAAAGGAGATAGAAATGTTTAACCTGATTTAAACATTGTACAATATAGACACATATTGAAAAATCACATTACTCCATTAATATATGCAATTTTATCCTTTTATGTATCAGTTAAAACTAAATTTAATTTTAAAAATTATATTATCTTTTAAGAAAAGAATTAAAAACTGTATGTATTTTTATTAATAGCCATGGAAAGAGCAATTGAGAATCTACTTGAACTATTAAGAGAGGAAAGTAAAAGAACCCGTAAAAATGAATTATAAAAGAGGGTGAGCCAACCCAAGCTGCCCAGTCTCTTCACTGAACCCAGTTCTGGAACTACAGTGGAAGAAACATGGATCTTAAAACCATTCTAAAGATGGTGCATGTCCTATAGAGAGACAGGCCTGCAGCAGTAGCCCTGAGGCATCCGATCCCGTCAGATCTCGGAAGCTAAGCAGGGTCGGACCTGGTTAGTACCTGGATGGGAGACCTCCTAGGAACACCAGAAGCTGTAGGCTTGGGAGAAGGACCTGGCAACCGCCTCCCAAAAATCAATCTGCCATTGAAAACCCTATGAACAGCAGAGAAGCACTGACAGTAGTGTTTTCCCTGTTGAACAGAGGGTCGCTATGAGTCGGATACCGACTCCACGGCACCTAACAACAACATAGAAAGACAGAGGGTAGATAAGACAGAAGAAGGCGAGAGCCCAGAGCAAGAGAGAGAAAGCTGCCTGAGTAGGAATTTAAGGTAAAAAACAGCTTTATTATTTATTATGCTCTTTTACTGTTCCCAGCCTTGTTCCAGATAGATCTTGTCCATTTCCTCTACCTTATAAGGCAAAACAAAAGTAGCACCAGCCAGGTACACCAACTAGGTTGATCCAGATTAAGAGCAAGGCAGAATTAGAGTTCAGCCATTGTGGGAAGCGCTGTTTTTATAGCACACCACCTTCTTGACTCTGGAATCTATGTATTTCCCTGTTCTTCTGCCCCCATACCTCTAGCTATTTTCTATATAGTAATAGTGTTTGAAGCAGCTGTAGCTGGAGCTTCCTGAAGAGACATTCTCTAACTAAATGGTGGTCTAGAGCAGGAGGTCAGGATGAAGACAAATCCGAGACTGTGCCATGATTCCTGATGACCTTCCTCCAACACACACTCATCTGAAGTCAGGAGAAGGTGCACAAACGAGTGTCTGGGCTTGAGAATTCTCTGCAACCAGAAAAAGCTGTTTAGCTATAAAGGCGCAAGTTGAAATATTATGAATAATATTTAAATTAGTCTCAAAAATGGACATAGCAAATGAACTGAAGAGCACAATGGAAACAAATTTGAGCCAATGAATTAAAAGATAAGGTCAAGGAAAAATAACAGAAAATTTAGAAGATAGAAATGGAAATGTGAAAGAGAAACGAAATGTCAATACCTGTTTGTTGTTGTTAGGTGCCGTTGAGTCGGTATCAGACTCATAGTGACCCTCATAGGGTTTTCAATGGCTGACTGTTCCGGGATTGCCTTGGGAGTTGCCAGGCCCTTCTCCCATTTTTGTGGTGCTGGGAATTGAACTCGGGGCCTCAGACACTGCAGCGCAGTGCTCTACCAACTGAGCTAAATCCCAGCCCCAATATCTGTTTAGGAGAGAGAAAATACAAAGGAAAAGGAAATTTGAAGAAATGTTGACCAATAATTACTCTGAATAAAGGAAAACTTTAAAAACTGGCTGTGAAACACATAGCCAGATTGATTAATATACCTGGAAAACATTTACAAAGTTACAGGATGTCAATTCAAGAGTAGTTTCTGAAATACTTTAGAGAGAAAGAGACCCAGTCAGACATGTATACATACAGAATTGAATCATGCAATTATGAAGGATGACAAATCCAAAATCTAGAAGTAGGTCAACAAGTAGAGTCGCCAGAGAAAAAGCAACTCTGCAGTTCAGAAAAAGCCATCTGATGCAAAAGTCCTTCTTGCTCAGGGCAAGTCAGATTTTTATTCAATTGAGATCTTAAATTAATTGAATGAGGCCCACCCACAGTACAAATTGCCATCTGATTTACTGTAAATCCACCAATTTAAATGTTAAAGTCACTAGGTGTTATAGATGTATATAGGACATGACCTCCTTATCTACTTAAATGCAGCTGCAGAGCTCTTTGTGACTTGAGGCAGAGATTTTAATCTGGGGGCTCTGCAACAGAGTTCTTGGAATTATGAGGGACCCTGAGGGCAAACTCTTGGGGGGTCTACTGCTCCTTGTCTCATGGAGTCTTTGTAGACCTGCCTGGTAGTATTACAATGATAATAATCAGAAGATGCTGAATCTTATTTTACTCAACCACTGTGTTCTTTACATTAGCTCTGTTCCTATGTTACGCTTTAAATTATCTTATGCTTTTTGATTTTGTCCTTTAACCTGACCCTGAGTTTTGTTTAACCTTAATAAAAGGAGGCACAGCCCTCTGGGCAGAACTCTAACTCTGAGAGGGTGGATTCCCTTGTTGTGATTCTCTCATCCAATAGAGTCTGCCTAGTTTTGGGGGACTGAAGAACAACAGCTAGGCATTGTGACACAGGTCTGTGTATGGAGGCTGAGGCAGGAGGAACAGAAGTTTGAGGCCAGAGGCGGCCTGAACAATTACAGCTCAGGGGTGGAGTACCCTGGGTTCAATCTCCCAGAACCATGAAATACATAAGTATGTAAATAAATAAATATTACAGTCATTCAAAAACGTCCTCACGGAAGAATCTGGGATGTTTGACCACATTTCTGGGCACTGTGGCCCAGTCAAGTAGTCACATAAAATTAACCATCACAATCCCCCCACATACACAGAAAGGAGATGCAGGACAAAAGAATTAACTTTCTGATTAGATATCTCAATAACTTTTGGGTTTTTGTGTTAACATCTGTGCAGCCATCTTGGTTTTCAGCTGTCATTTCATAAGTTAAATTTCTGCCTCTAGGAAGGCCATTTGGAATACTTAACTTGGCTTCTTGGTATTGTCCAGTCTTACTTAATCTATTATCCAATATGGCCCCAGGCTCATCCACTTTGAACATAATCTAATTGAAAAACGGGGCAGTCAGGGGTGGCACTGTTTGTGGGACCACCTGGAAGCACTCCTCTAAGGTCTATCTCAACTGGAAAATTCCACTCTACCCCCATATAAGGAGCCATCTTGCTGTACCTTGCTGCTGTTCTCATTTCCAGAGGCAGCCACCCTGTTCTGCTTACTAAAATCTCTCGTGTGAGTTCTTGAGTGCGGAGTAGTCTTTGGGAGACACTTTGAATAGGGAATCAAGATATAAGAAAAGCAATAGAAAGTAGTTTGAAAGTGTTAAAGGGAAAGGACTATGGATATAGAGTTTTAGCCAAATACTTTTATTCAATACAGGATAAAATAAGGATATCATCAATTATAAAATTGTCAAAAGTCCTCAACAGGAAAACTTTCTTAGGAAATTTTGGCTAAAAGTTATAAATTCATGAACACTGCATAAGTGGGAAATAGAATTGTTAAAATAATTTGTAAATTATGTAAATTATGTAATTTGTAAATTATATTGACTAAAAAATCAAGGTAAAATATAATATGTAAATGTAATAACCCAGCAAAAATATATTAGATCGATACTGTTCAATAGAAAGATAATATAAATCACACATGTGAGCCATTTGGGAATTTTAAGTTTTCTAGGAATCATACTAAAAATACAAACAGAGAACATTAAAATCATTCTAATTGTGGGGCATGCTCCTTGCTGGTCTGGCCCAGATGTTCAGACAGGAGGTGTGGCCACACACAGATAACTAAACTCAAGTCACTCAGGACCCTTGGGTGAGGGGCCCAGATTCCAGCAGCCCTTGGGAACACCATGAGAGAGGAGAAAGGAAAAGCCTGGAGCACTTTTGCCTTGAGGGGACCAAAAGCTCTTTATTGTCTCTCTGCCCTGACAAGGGCTGAGAGGAACGCAAAATGTACAGTTTACAAGTGCTATAGCTCTTATGCTGCCTCAAGGGCAGTGGCAGCTCTTCTGCCTCTAGTGCTGGGACTGGAGACTGTTCTTAGCTTCTGTCCGTAGGGGCTGGGCTAAGAGATTGTCCTCATCTTGATTGTAGAGTTTCCTTCTTGAGAGCACCATCTAGTTGTCCTGGTCTTGGTGGTCATGATGAGAGATGCTTGCTGGTCAAATCCAGAGAGAGAGTTCTTTCTTCATTGGTGGTCAGAGAGAGAGAGAGAGAGAGAAAGAGAGAGAGCTGCAGTGTTTTATAGATGGCTCAAACCAATCAGTTTTGAGTCCTTTGTTCTCCAATTGTCCAATCAGGTTCAGGAGATTTGTGAAGGGTTTTGTACAAATGTCCAATCAAGTTATTTTCACTTTCCCTAGATTTCTAATTTACAAACCAGATCTTCAAAAGCCATTTTCCCAGTTTTGGGGTCTTTGCCAATTTACTCCCAGTTTCTCCCTACATTTAATATATTTAAATATCTTTCTAATATTATATCCATTAAGTCTAATATTATATATAAATTATATAAATAAAACCTAACCATTTTAAACATATTGTTGTTGTTAGGTGCTGTGGAGTTGGGTCCAACTCACAGCAATCCTATGTACAACAGAAGGAAATACTCCCTGACACTGTGCCATGCCCAGCACTATGTGAGTGCTTCTCAACTATTCATTGGGTTTTCAATGGCTGATTTTTTTCCTTGTTATTAGTTGATGTTGTTGTTGTTTGTTTTTTGTTCGTTTCGTTGGTTGGTTGGTTGGTGCTGGAGATGAACCCAGGGCTTTAGAGAGTGCAGAGTGGCACTCTACCAACTGAGCTAAACTCCATCACCTTTTAAACATGTAATTAATATAAACAATCATTAATGAGATATTTTATCTTTGTTTATACTAAGTCTTTGAAATCTGGTGGCTACTTTACACTTTAATCTCAATTTGGACTAACTTCAATTGCTCCACATGGATAAGGGCTGCCACAATGGCAGAGTACAGTGCTAAGTCACTAACATGATGAATGATAAGCCTGATACCCCATAGCAAATCAGTGACAATGCTGACTGTGGGTCACCAGATGAAGCAGGGTTGGGATTTGATATATGTCCAACAGGTGTGCTTGATAAAAATTCCAACCAGAGAAATTTTCTAACTTTATACCAGCACATAGTTTAAGTGAGTATTTCTAACTCTGGTCATAATGCAATCGTGCTTCCTAACTTTTTAGCTATATGTATTTTTTCCAGGTAAAAAGATTTAGAAAAAAATCTTCTAAAAGTGTTACAAAATTGGTATAAAGTTAAGAAATAATTTAGAAAGATATTTTATTATTTACTGCCATGATTTTCTTGATCCATTAATCCTTATCCCTAACTCATTCTGCATATGACATATTGAATGCATAATTAATAGACTAGATATGCATCTAGTAGAAAAATAAGAGCTTTAATTCTAAGCTGTCATTGTCTTGAAAGAAAAGTTGTCTTCATAAATCCTGATGAGTCATCATCCTCTGAAAATAAGTGCCTTATTTTGTTCAGAATGATTCTAATCCTCACTAGAAGCTCAAAAATCCTCACCCACATTCTGCATAAATTCAAAGAACAAGTGCTTCAAGACTCCAAATAGCCTCTATACTCAAGATCACAAGGCTACTTTTTTCCTTTTCTCACATCATGTATACTTTTCCAGCAGTTGATAGTGCCTGACATTAAATGTTAGGAATTAGATTGTAGAAAAGCAAGGATTAAGTAACTAGCTTTTTATATATGTAGAGTGAGAAGTTGGTGTCATTAGTGCTTAAATTATGCAAGTTGTATGACTGTTCTACTCTTTCTCAGAAACAAAGAAATTTCTGGAAAAAAAATATATAGCATATACAGTGTGTCTCTTTCCCTACAAACTTGGCTACTGTCCCTTTTCCCAGAAATATCCTTGGCCTACCACCCTCTGGTTCTTCACTCAAAGGACCCATAGCTCACCCAAAGTCTCTTTCCCATGTTCAAAAAACATTTCATTTCATGATATGCTTTCCCTTGAGATTTCAGTTTGGCATTTCCTCTGCCCAAAGAGTGAGGGAAACTGTATTCCTGGAGAGTAGCTGTTTCCTCACTTATCACACTGGAATCTAAATGTCTAGTTACTTGCCCTTCTCCCCTCTCTTAGTGTATGGTTTGGACGTAAACTGTCCCTTCAGTGTCATTCACTTGGTCCTCAGCTGAAGGGCTGTCCTGGGGGGTCATGGAACTGAGGAAGGCAGGCCTTTGTCACAAATTACTCCCTAGCAGTGGGCATTTGGAGCCTCTCCCTGCCCACCCCAGGCTTGGTTCTTTCTTCTCCTGGTCTGACATGCTGTGACTGTGAGGTTGTGGGCAACAGGCCCCACCCCACTGCTGCCAAGCCTATCCTGCCACCACTGTGGACTGAGTCTCTAAACAACCATGAGCTCCCACTAAACCTCTTCTCCTATAAGTTTGTTTGAGTTGGGTTTTCTGCTACATGATGATAACTCATACACTTGTTGTTGTTGTTGTTGTTAGGTGCCGTCGAGTCGAGTCCGACTCATAGCGACCCTATGTACAGCAGATCGAAACACTTGCCGATTCTGTGCCAGGCAAACCATCTTATTTATGTTTAAGCCCATTGTTGCAGACACTGTGTCAATCCATCTGGTGGAGGGTTTTCCTCTTTTCCGTTGTCCTGCCACTCTTCCAAACATGATGTCCTTCTCCAGGGATTGTTCTCTCCTGACTACATGTCCGAAATATGTAAGACACAGTTTGGCCATTTTTGCTTCCAAGGAGCACTCTGGTTGTACCTCTTCTAGGACAGATTTGTTGGTTCTTATGGCAGTCCATGATATATTCAATAGACGTCTCCAGCACCACAATTCAAAAGCATCAATTCTTTTTCTGTCTCTCTTCTTCAATGTCCAGCTTTCACAACCATATGATGCGACTGAAAATACCATGGCATGAGTCAGACGCACCTTCGTCTTCAATGTGACATCTTTGCTTTTCAATACTCTAAAGAGGTCTTTTGCCACAGCTTTTCCTAGAGCAATGCGTCTTTGGATTTCTTGACTGCTGCTTCCACAGGTGTTGATTATAGAGCCAAGCAAAG
>VMDO01042952.1:0-10213 GCA_007922755.1 Pedetes capensis
AAAAAAAAAAAAAAAAAAAAAAAAAAAAAAAGAAAAGAAAAAGAGGAAAGGGGCCATGGAAAATTATGTATCCACCAAGGAGGTGAAACTCCCAAATTCACTTGAAGTATAGACATAAAAAGGAATGGACAAGGGAGTTTCCCACAGAAAGAAGCATCAAGATCTAATCAGAGAACTTCTCCCACCATCAGGGCCTCTTAGATTCCATCTTTGCTGTGAGCCAGAAATCACTGTATAATTTTAATTATTTCATTTCTTTCTCTGTTTTTTTTTTTTTTTTTTGTGTGTGTGTGTGTGGTACTGGGGGTTGAACCCAGGACCTCATGCTTGCATGCTTTGCAAGTGCTGGACCACTGAGCTGTACCCCCAGCCCTAATTATTCCATTTCTTAATGGATTTTACTGTTTTTTTCTTCTGTCCCCATCCCATCATTGCATATTGGGGGCAGCAGGGAGGTACATAAATTAATTTTTGGTTCAATAGGAACCAGATGGATTTTGAGCTGAATGTAGTGACTGCACAGAACATTAGGTATCTCCTTTGGGGAGTGATGAGAAAGGAGGAATAACATTAGGTTATCTCTTTGGGGAAGGTATGGGAAAGAATGTGTATTTATATATTTGGTGACGTTAGGTGCAAACAGAGGTAACTAAGTGTTCTCCAAATGTGTGTGTATTTCATCGGATATATTTGTTTTTGGGAAATAGCTGCTTATCCAGCGACTGTATTTCCCAGACTACCTTAAATCTAGATAGATATTTGCAACTTGCTTCTAGAAATGCAATGAGTAGAAGTGATCTGTGTTATGACTGAATCAAGGAGATTAAAAGGCAGATACTCCCTTTCCATCATCTCATTTTTTTCCAGCTCCGTGCAGGGTACTCCAGAAACTGAAGTTATGGAAGAGTAATAAGATGCGGAGCCTGAACAGCTGATTGACTATGTGGAGGAAATCTCTCACCTATCATGAGTAACTGCTCTAGATACTTAGATGAGAGAAAAACAAGCCACTAATGTATGATGTTACATTTTACTTGATAAAATAATATTATTCTGATGTAGTAATGTATCAAAACTACTCCCATTTTTTTTTCCAGTACTGAGGAATTGAACCTGGGGCCTCACGCATGTTTTTTGCAATCCCCCTGCCTTTACTTCCCAAGTTACTGGAATTAAAGACATGTGCCACCACACCCAGCTATATCACTCCCATTTTACAGATGAGGAAATAGGCTCAGAGGGTTTAGGAGCGTTCCCAAAGGCACATGGATATTTAGGGGTGAAACCAGGATTACATCACTCTGGAGCTGCTGGTCTTTATTAGAATTTTACTGGTTTCCTGGGAAAGAGTAATAACAAGAACAGTGACAGCAGCACTGGCCTCTTTCTGGAGTTACTTAGTGTTACAGCAGGAAACTACCAACAAAGTAAATAGAAGGCAATAAACAGAAGCAGTCAGCAAGCTTCCTAAGTTTCTTAGAAAAAATCCAAGAGTTTCTTGGAAGCCATTTGGATGGTTGGAACTGGGTATTAGAGCCCTAACATCTCTTTCAGAAAGGAGGACATCATCAGTCCTCTAATGACACATTCATTCACTTTTTCCTTGACAAACATCAAAGGAGGGCCCAACATATGCTAGGGTGTGCTCTAACAGAGCAGAACAGAACAAAACAAAACAAAACTCCTTATGTATTTCACATCTAAGTGTAAGGAAACAGATGGTAAACTAAATAAATAGAATATACCAGGCATTACATTGTGAAAAACAATAGAGAAGAAGGGAAGTAAAGCAGTTCAGATATAAGGGTTCCTTTCCACAGGCTGGAGGAACAAGGGTTACTCTCTGTGTGACACACCACCCTTCCCAGAACCTGAGATGAAATGCCTCCACAAGATCTAAGTTGTTTTTTCCTACTCCTATCACTTATTTGTTTTACATCCCAGCAAATTATTAACTTTGCAAGGTGAGATTTCGCAAGGGCTTGTCTCAGCCTTCATCTCCCTTCCCCCACCCTGTTGTGACAACTTTCTTATCTGCTTTCCATCTTCCTACTGGCAAAAAAAGGGGCCTGTGCTTTGCTGATTGTGGGTCTACTACGCAAACAACTCCCTCTGATGTTGCTCCACTTCCTGCCTCCAGTCTCATCCCCTCCCTGTTTTTTCAAGAAGCCAGACTCGCATCAGAAGTGCATGTTTTGAAGTCAGAGATATCCAAGTATAAACCATGATTCACCTACTTACTGACTATACAAGTTGGCAAATTACTTAATGCTTAAAGTAGCATGAAATGGATATAATGCTGGAGAAATATTTTGGAGTCATTACCTAGATTAAGGAGTAGGCACCAGAATATAAACCTGTGCAATTTTTTCTCAGGCAAGATGTTTGAAGTCTCTGTATAGCCAAGAATTAAAGTTTGAGGTGGTAGAGAAAGGAAAAGGAGATATTAAGTTTAGAATGAAGGAAGGAACTCATAAACACTAACTATGAACTCAAAACCAGCTACAGAACTGAGGAATTTTGTCTTCACAAATAAGTTCTTTCTTTCTGGTCATGGGTATATATCTATATATACTAATTATTATGTATACTATTTCTTCCTAATCTGTACATAAACTGTGATTATGGTGGCTAAATTTGGTCTGTATGTTGGAGAATATTGAAAAAATAATCATAATTGATCTTGAAGGCAGAAAGAGATTGGAACTGGAGCTCCAGGTAAAAGTATTCAAAGTCCCACCCCCAGTGAAATATTCCCACAAAGCCTGGGACCTGCCTCCCAAAGTTCCATAGCCTCTACAGATAGCACCACCATCTGGTGCCCAAACATTCAAACACAGTACCTATGGGAAACATGTAGATCCAAACAATAGCACCCATAGAGCCCAGAATTAGAGTTCAGTGAAGTGTGTGATGAGATGTTGGGAAGTGACAAAATTTGGGGTTGTGTATAAAATAATTGTAACATTTTAGAATGAGCCCTTTTTTGGAAGAAAGTCTATGAGAAGATGTATAGATACTGGGCACTCACAAGCATGAATTCAGTTTATATATATTGCTTTTTGGCAAACTAAGTATCAATTTCCCTCTTCCTAAAGGTGTTCCAATTTCCTTTCAAAGATCTACTCCTTGCCTTTTATATTGTCTACTTAAATCAATGATTTGACTTTCCTATAACCAAGAGGCAAGCACATGATCTAAATTTGGGTAATCTAGTGGTATGTGGCTTGACTTTGAATCTTAATCACAGAGATAAAAAAATTGAAAGTAGTTGAGGATCAGGCAACTAACATTTAAGTGCTCCAATCAGATCAATCATTCTAAGACACCATTTTTGCTTATTCTTGCCCAGTGCTTTAGCTTGCCATTGGGTCTCTGTCCTTAATATCATTGTAATAAATTCATTATTGCTTACATTTTCCTGAATTGTTCTCTTTTTTCCTAACTTTTGAAAAGTTTCAATAGAGGGGACACACATAATATACCAATGACATGCATGGGTACTAGCATCTGAGAATGGCTCCACTTTTCCTTATCCTCTCTGAGCTTGCTTATTTGGAAAAAGGAAGTGATAAAATGGAATTACTGCATACAGTTCTTATATGGTATTATTGTTGTTGTTTTTAGATGCCATTGAGTTGGGTCACACTCATAGCTACCCTCATAGGATTCTCAATGGCTGATTGTTTTGGGATTGCTTCAGGAGTGGACTGCCACATCCTTGTCCTGTTTTGCAGTGCTAGGGATCGAACCCTGGTTCTGAGAGAGTGCACAGCATCACTCTCCCAACTGAGTTAAACCCCAGCCCTCTTATATGGTAAGTGCCCAATAGATGTTATCTTTTGGTATAATGCAACAATGACTCAATCTGTAAATATTAAGGAGTACTTGGGTGGGAGGTTGCCTGGGAGCACCAGGTGCTATAGGCTTGGGAGAAGGACCCAGAAACCCACTCCCAAAAACCAATCAGCCATTGAAAACCCTACGAACAGCAGAGAAGCAGCAACATACTGTTTTGCCTCTTGTACATAGGGTCATTATGAGTTGGACACCAACTCAACGGCACCTAACAACAAAAAGAGCAGCAACCCTTTCTTCCTGTACTACTGTGTTACAAGGAGGAATCCCTTGTTGCACAGGCAGGACTCAGACACAGGGTTTTATTGTGGTGATTGAAATAATGGGTAGAGTTCCTGCAGAATTGAAAGACCCCAAAAAGGTTATCTCAGTTTATATAGGATAGGACCCAGAGCTATTCCTAGGGAAAAAGTGAAAATTCAATTTGCTTTTTAATAATGTTTAATTATTGATTTGAAGTCTTTTCCATATAATATTATAGTGTAACTGACCAAGGAGAAGCTTTCCTTTGTATTAAATTATTGTGTACAAGACAGGTAGAAGTGGGGCTCTTTTCCCTGTCTGGTACTGAGAGCTTCAGGTGAAGCATTTATTCTTGGTCCTCTCCAGTTTCTTTTCCAGGTCATGCTCACTAATATGTTTTCCTTCTATGCTTATTTCCTTACTGCTTTTTGTAATAAAGTCTTCATCACTAACACATACATAGTTAATCTTTTTACCTGAATTGTCCCTATCATTCATAACTTTCCCATTGGCCTACCATAGAGTTCTAAAGCATTTTTGTCAGTATTATTTAACCAGTGTTTACTTTGAAAACACTGAGGACCTTTAAACTTTCCCCATTAGCCACTTTACCTTTTGCATCCGGTAGTTCTAATTTTGCTTCCTACAGGGTTCAAATTGCTCTTTCTCTGGTGCTAGAGCAGGACTACCAGAGAAAAATCTCTGCTTTTAATGAAAGTGACTTTATTAATAAGATATTTTTTCTAATTGCTTGTTCTAATTTATCTTCCCAGAAGTTGATAAATCTGTGGGAGCCGAGATTTATTTTAACCACGGATCTTTATTTTTCTAGAAACACAGCCCTTTTACTCCTTAAAAATATTTGATTTGTAGAGAGAGGTTTTGAAAACCCACTACATTTTTGATATGCAGACACACACAAAAACCTTAGCAATACTTGCCCCTAAGTAGTGGGAGTGGAGGTAGAGATAAAAGTGGAGGTGTGTACATAGTGCCTTTTAATTTTTATTTTATACACTTCATTTTTTAACAGAGAATGTGACACAATTATACATTTTTTAAGCTATAGATATTTCTTTCCTTGACATTTTCTTAAGTAGTCCATTGAAATGATCTTTATAAGTAGGTATTTTATCCACCTCAAATTCCACAATCAAACCATTAGAATCATTTTCTTGTATATGTCCTTGACTCACTTACCCTTATATCATTTTGTCACGCTTGATTAAATCCAACTTTCTATCTGGGCACTGTGGCACATGCCTGTAATCCCAATGATGTGGGAGGCTGAGGCAGGAGGAATGAGTTCGAGGCCAGAGGCAGCCTGTGCCACCTAGTGAGATCTTGTCTCAAAATAAAAAATAAAAAAGGTCTGGGGTGCAGCTTAGTGGTAGAGAACTAACCCAGTATGCACAAAGCCTTGGGTTCAATAATCCAGTACTGAAAACAAAAATCAAACTTTCTTCCATGCCCATACCTAAGAAGCTGATCATGATGAAGAAAAAATGTACAATGATAAATTGACCACACATTTAAAGTAGGTTTTTAATCCTGCAAGAATATCTTATTATTTGTTACTGGTCCATTAAATATCCCATTTCTCACTTGCTTCTCTAATTTGGAACCTCCAATACCATCTTCATTATCCTCTCCAAGTTAATGAATTCACTTCCTACTTTGCAGTGAAAATTGAAGAAATTGGAGAATTTTCACAGACTCATCACTACTGCCAGCCTTTTACCAACATCTATGCCCATATACTTTAATTTGCTGCCTGTTACAGAGATAGACTACCCTCAAACTTGTCTAAAAACATTTTTTCAACTAGATTGTATAGTCTTTTGCCTATTTCTGCTCACTTTTGTCTTGAGGTCCAGAAATTTCCTGACTTAACTCCTTCACAATTACTTTTTTTGCACTCCAGTGAATCATTCCAATAAACATACACATTTTCTTTTCTTTTCTTTTCTTTTTGTGGTACTGAGGGTTGAACCCAGGTTCTCGCGCCTGCATGCTCTGCAAGTCCTGGACCACTGAGCTGCGCCCTCAGCCCATTTTTTTTACTTTTTGAGACAGGGTCTCGCTAAGTTACGCAGACTGCCTCTGGTCTCGAACTTGCGATCCTCCCGCCTCTGCCTTCCGAGCCGCTGGGATTACAGGCGTGCGCCACTGCGCCCCGCCAACATACACATTTTCTATGTCCTGATTTCTTACATCATAAAAGAAGGCCAGAGGCAGCCTGCATAAGTTGGAGAGACCCTGTCTCAAAATTTTAAACAAAGTAAAAAATGGGCTGGTGGTGCAGTTCAGTGGTAAATATATATCTATATCTTTATCTATATCTATATATCTTTATGAGAAACTGCTGAATTTTTTCTCAAAGTAGCCATACTGTTTTACATCCCACACTCAATATATAAGTGTTTATTAGCTCCACATCCTTTCTGATGTCAGTACAATGAGAATGAAAATTTCTTATTTGGAATGAATGATAATTAATTACTTGGAGGCTTTAAAACCTTTAACATACTTTAATTTTTAGAACAGTATTTGATTTATAAAAATGGGTAAATATTACCAAGTTTCCACATATCCTCATCCATGCATTATTGTTACATAAGACCACTGTTTACATTAAGTTTCACTCTTGATGTTTGACAAATGCATAATGACATGTGTCCATTAAAATGTGTAATGGCGTGTACCTGGAGTAGTCCCCCCACTCTAAAAATCCCTATGCTTTTCCTTTTCATCCCTCTCCATCTTCCCCAAGCCCTTGGCAATCACTGTTCTTTTTACTGCCTATAAATTTGCCCTGCCCAGAATTTCATATAGTTTGAATCATATAGTATGTTGGCATTCTAAGCTGGCATCTTTCATTTAGTAATATGCATTTAAGTTTCTTCTACTTTTTCATGATTTTATAGCTCATTTATTTTTAATGATGAATGATTATACATATTATGAAAGTACTACAGTTTATTCATTTACCTACTGAAGGATATTTTGGTTACCTCTAGTTTTGACAATTATGAATGAAACTGCTATATAACTATTCATGTGCAGGTTTCTGTGTGGACATAGGTGGTTAAATTGTGGGAGTACAATTGTTGAATCATATGGGATCATAGGGTAAAATTATATTTAGCATCATAAGAAACTTCCAAATTGTCTTCCAAAATGACTGTAACATTTTTCATTCCCACCAGTCCTGAACAAAAGCTCCTGATGCCCTTCATCCTTGATAGAATTTGGTATTGTCAGCTTTTTAAAAGAACTTCCATGATAATAGGCTTGTGGTAATATCTCATCATAGTTTTAATTTGCAATTTCCTAATGACATATGATGTGCTTCTTTTATAAGCTTATTTGCCACCTGAATATTTTATTGGGTGGGATATATTTAAATTTTTTGCCATTTTAATTTATTTTTAATTGTGATGAAGTATTTGGAGGTGTTAGGTACTGTGGAGCCGGTGTTTGATTCATAGTGGTCCTATGTCTAACAGGCAAAACATTTATCAGTGCTTCTTGGTTATTCATAGGATTTTCAATGACAGATTGATTTTTGGCAGTAGGTTGCTGGGTTCTTCTCCCAAGCCTACAGCATTCGGTGTTCCCATGCTGTCTCCCATCCAAATACTAACCAAGCCCAACCCTACTTAGCTCCTGAGAGATAGTAAGTTGTTATTGTTGTTAGGTGCTCTCTAATTGGTATCCAACTCATAGTGACCCTATGTACAACTGGTGAAACACTATTGTCATGTTTCTCTGTTGTTCATAGGGTTTTCAACAGCAGATTTGTTTTGGGGAGTGGATTGCTGGGTCCTTCTCCCAAGCCTACAGCACCTGGTGTTCCCAGGGTTCTTCCAGTCAAGTACTAACTAGGCCTGACCCTGCTTAGCTCCCGAGATCTGACTGGATGGGACGCCACAGTGCTATGGCTGCAGGTGAGATAAAGTATATATAATATAAAATTTATCATGCTAACTCCTTTTATGTGTACAGCTCAGTAATGTTCAGTGTATTCACATTATTGTGAAACCAACTTTCAGATATGTTTTTGTCTTCTAAATGTGAAACTCTATACTCATTAAAAACAGTATCCTATTCTCTTGTCTGCCCCCTATATCTTCAGTCTCTAGCAGCCACCATTCTGTATTTGACCATTCTAAGTAATTCATAAGAGTAGGATCATATAATGTTAGCCTATTTTTTTGCATTTAAAATTAGCTGTTTGTTTTGACACATAAACTTGTATATGTTTATGGGGTTCCATGTGAAGTTTCAAAGTATGTATAAGTGGTGTAATGTTCAAGTCAGAGTAAGCACATCTACCTTCTCAAACATTCAAAATCATTTTTTCTAGCTTTTTATTAGTACAAACATTATGGAAAACAGCATCAAAGTTCCTCAAAAAAAATAAAAGTAGAACTATTGTATAATACAGCAATCCATATATACTGGGTATATATCCAAAAGAAATGAAATCATCATGTCTAAGAGACATATGCACTGTTCACAATAGCCATGAAATGGAAAGAGATTAAATGTTCATCAGTTAATGAATGGATAAAGAGAATGTGATATATCTATTCCATGTAATACTATTCAGCCATAGGAGGTTACCATCTTTATTTTGATGACACAAAAGGAACTGGAGAGCATTAGGTTAAGTGAAATAAGTCAGGCACAGAAAGACAAGTCCTACATGATCTAACCCATATGTGGATTGCAAAAAGTCAGTATCATAGAAGTTAAGAGTAGAGTAGTGTTTACCAGAGGCTGGGAAAAGGAGGGGGGAGGGATGGAAGAGAAAAGGTTGGTAAACAGGCATTAAGTTATAATTATATAGGAGAAACAAGTTCTGGTGTGCTATGGTACAGTGGGCTGGGGTTTACCTCAGCTGATAGAGTGCTTACTCTGCACTCTCTGAGAACCCAGGTTTGATCCCCAGCATTGCAAAAATGGGAGGAGGATGTGGCAGTCCACTCCTGAAAACAATCCTGAAATAGTTAGCCATTGAAAACCCTCTGAGGGTCCCCATGAGTCGGAACTGAATCAACAGCACCTAACAATAACAACATCAAACAGTAGGGTGACAATAGATAATAATTATGTACTCTATATGCTAAAATGTGTCATTAATAATTGAAACACTCAGCAAGTGTTTGTGTATATTTTATGTGATATGTGTTTTATATATATATATATATATATTATAAGTTTTCAATTTATCTTTTATTTTTCTTTTGTGGTTGGACTAAGAATGTTGTCTTTATGAAGATCACAAAGTTGTTCTATATTTTATTTTAAATATTGTGTTGTCTTAGCTATCAGATTTAGTTCTGTGTTTCCTGTTTAATTAGTTATTATACATGGTTTAATGAAAGGGCCAAATTTAATTTTATTCCCCATCAAATTATCCAGTTGTTCCAGCATTATTTATGGCAAACTATTTGATATTGTAAATATGAGTTTACATCTGGACTGTCTATTCTGCTCCACTGGTCTATTCATTTGTCCTCAGCTGATAAATACCATCCCTTCATGATTCCTGTAGCTTTATATTAGGTCTTCAAAACAGGTAATATTAAGTCATATAATGTTGTTCTTTTACATAAATAATTCACTTTTTCTGTTTTATGAGTTTCCATATTAACTTAGCCTGCAGTCATAGCCCTGTGGCATGCAATCCTGTCAGATCTCGGAAGCTAAGCAGGGTCGGGCCTGGTTAGTACTTGGATGGGAGACCGCCTGGGAACACCAGATGCTGTAGGTTTGGGAGACGAACCTGGCAACGTACTACCAAAAATCAATCCACCATTGAAAACTCTATGAACAGCAGAGAAGCACTGACAATAGTGTTTTGCCTATTTTATGCAGGGCCACTATGAGTCGGATACCAACTCGATGGCACCTAACAACAACAACAATACTAACTTAAGATTCAGTGTATCAATTTCTACAAAAAAACCTATAATATTTTAATTGAAATTGGATTAAATTCATAGATGAATTGGATTCAATTCATAGATGATGATATATTATTAATTTATTAGACATTTGGTGTTTGGGGAGCTATTATAAATGATATAATGGTATATTTTTT
>VMDO01042953.1:0-10211 GCA_007922755.1 Pedetes capensis
CATCATGTTTGGGAGAGTGGCAGGTCAACGCAAAAGAGGAAAACCCTCCACCAGATGGATTGACACAGTGTCTGCAACAATGGGCTTAAACATAAATAAGATCGTTTGCCTGGCACAGAATCGGCAAGTGTTTCGATCTGCTGTACATAGGGTCGCTATGAGTCGGACTCGACTCGATGGCACCTAACAACAACAACAATATGAACCTCTTTGTAGATAAATGTTTATGATCTACAATGATTTCCCTAGGAGCAATTGCTGCACATAGAATTACTAGGTCAAAAGATATGGAAGTGCTTAAGCTATTCATATATGAGCCCCAATTGCCCTTCAGAAAGATTGTACTGAAGCCCAACCACCTTGCAGAAAAATGGCACTAATTTACACATGTACCAGTGGAAGATAAAAGTGTCTATTTCCCAATTCTCTGCAGGGAGCTTGTGAAAGCAGAGTAGCTGAAAATATTCCCCCAATCTCCTATTTAGAAACTTGTCTATTGATCACACAGAGTTTATTCATCTACTTAACTTCAATTCAACATTTATTGAGTATCTTGCCTGTGCTAAACAGTATAGACAAATCCAACACATCTAATTAGTCTAATAATGCTTTAATCAACTTGGCAAAAGTCACACTGGTTCATGCAGGAACATCTGCAAAAAAAATTTTTAAAGTGTTTTAGGGCTAAACTTTAATGGGTAAATTCTTCCTTTTTTGTTTCTGATGTTCATTCATCCTCCACCTGACAAAGAATTAATGAAAAAGTGTTCCCTACAGGACCAACCCATGCCCAACATGAGTCTTTAGTTTAGGAAATGATCTTTACCATACTGAGTCCAAAATTTCTCCCTGTAAATTCCATATATTGGTCTATTATTTCCGAGCAAGGGTCCATTTCCTCCTCAAATATATTATCTGTCTCCAAAACAGCCCAATGCCTTCCACATTCCTTGTAAAACATTATTTCAAAGGTCTTATTTCTGCCATTTGAAATGCCTATAACTATTAATCCTTTTTCCTAAATCCTGGTAAACCCCACCCAACCTCAAAGTCAAGCATAAATGCCACCTTTCTTGACCCTTCTCACTTACCACTTCCCTTACTGTGGCAAATACCTGAGACAAACAGTGTAAAGAAGGAAAGATTAACTTTGACTCTGAGTGCCAGAGGTTTCAGTTCATGCTGACCTGGTCCTGTTGCTTGTAGACCTAGATGGTGAGGCAGAGCATCATGGCGGGGAGCGTGTCATGGTATGAAGTGGCTCCTTTCATGGTAGACAGGAAGCAGCCAGAGCAACTGATGGAAGTGGCCAGAAACAAGGTACCACCCTTTCAAGAACACACCCTAGTGACCTTCTTCCTCCAAGTAGACCTCAGCTCCTAAAGTTTTCATCACCTCCCGAAATAGTGTCATCAGCTGGGGAACAAGCCTTAACCACGTGGGAGTATGGAGGCCATTTCAGATTCAAACCATAACAACCACACCATCTCTGCACAATTACCTTCTTTTCTTTATTCTCATAGCATTTGGGGTATATCTTTAGTATAAGCTTTTGTTATTTAATGTTGTAATTTTTTATGATTGTCTTCAACACCTCAAATAGTACCCATTCAAATGTGGGGTACTCAAAATTGTGTGTCAAAATGAAATAGAAGGCATTCACAATCCAGTACTAATCTAGTAACTAACGTGACAAATGAGACAAATGTACAAATAATTATATGATATGTAATGTAATAAATATGATAGGAATGACTATAATCAGAGTCTGTGGAATGCAAAGATAAGGCAGAAAGGTGAATGGTCTCAAAAGCTAAGCACAGGTCATTGTTTTCTGACCATAGACAAAGTGACACATTATGTGCACTGCATGCAAGAGAGCTCAGAGAAAGGAGCAAAGAAAGGTCCACTGGCACCCCAATAGAGTATAATCCCCAATCAGTAGCAGTAAGATAGGAAGGACAAATGAGGGAACCATCGAGAGAGAAAAAGAGCACTGGCATTTGGTCAATGATAAAATATGAGTCAGAGAAGAAAAACAATGGAGGGAAATCTCTCCAAGATATCCAGCCTGGGCAGTTGGGATGCCATTAGGACCAAAAGGTTTCATGTTCATAACTGGAAAAAATGAAGCTCATACATGTGGACTTATGCCTTATATTAAGTTATTTTTTTTATTTGAAGACCTTTAGAAGTTGGATCTTTTCCCCAGAACACCACAACCCTCACTACTCTCTTTTGTCTTAGACTCAGGATCTTTCTTTCATTTATATTTCCTGACTGATCCCTCTATGCACGTGATTTTATGATTCCTAGTAATAGTAACCTGAATAAATAAGTCAAGAAGGAACTACCTTAGGATAACTAGAGGTAGCTCACTAAATTCCAAAACTTTTTTAGTGTTTACATTCATTGAGTAAAAATGAAATATCCCTTAGAAGTCCCACAAATAATACAAAACCACAAAAGCATTCTAGTTAGCTTAATTGGAAGACTGGAGCCTTCATTCCCACATCAACCAGCTCTATCCCCAGTTAGCACCTCATATCATTACATGAGCCTTAAGGATCCTGAAACCAAAATTTGAAAACATCAGAGATGAATGATAAAATGGGAAAAAAATACATATATGTAAATATGTATTCCCTTTGAGATACCAATATATCTGGAGTGAAAATAAAGAATTTTGCAAGCAACTGAATAGACAGAGAAAAAGATCGAGAGACAGCTGAGGTTTGAATAAAGATTTGAGAACCATCTGTAAGATAGTGATATTTGAAGCCATGGTAGTGGATGAGATGAATGAGAAAATTAGTGGGCAGGAAGATAAAAGAATATAGATAAGAACAAGCCTGTGGGGATGCCCACACTTATAAGGTGGGGAAGGAGGGAAAAATCAGCCCAGTAGACAGATGAATAATCCAACAAGTAGCAAGAAAACCTGAGTAGTATAAAATATCAAAAATCAAGATGGTAGTTACACAAAAAAAGGATGATGCATAGTGTCACATAAATCAGGATTTCGTGTATTGAGGGAGGATAAACTTGTTAGACCACTAAGAAACTGCTAAGTTTGTGGCCCTCCAAGGAGCAGCTTGGGGATTACAGTGAAGATAGAAGTCAGAGTGCAAATGAGAGGGGTGAACCAAGCAGAATTTTTACTCTCTTGAGAAGTTTGGAGGTCAAAGAAAAGATATAAACAGGGCAACAATGTGAGGGCTGAGCCAGGAACATGGAGAAGTTGCTAAGAAATGTTGCATCAGGTGAAAGTAAAAACATTTTTATGGCACAGAATGCTTATTAGTCCAACACAGCAGAAAAATGAGGACATCTCAAGCTCCCCACAAGTGATTCCCAAATTGTTGTAGGGGCAGGGGGACTAAAGAACTAGTGAAGTCTCCTCTACATTGCATGTATTCATGCATGGTCTTAATGTATGAAGACCATAAGGAAGCTTTTCCCTGCATTCCAACAAACATCACACATAATAGGGCAAATGAGTTTGTTTTACCTATAGAAAGACAGAGGAAGAAGAACCACCCCAAGATGGTGAAAATACATGGATCACCAGGTATTGCCAATATCTATTATGATCATTTGGCTCCACTCAAAATTGTCAGGTCATGGTCAGGGATTCAATCTCTAGTTGTTTGTTGTCTTTTGGGTGGCACTGAGTTGGCTTCAACTCATAGTGACCCTAGGTACAAAAGAACAAAACACTACCCAACACTGCCATGCACACAATCTTCTTATGTTTGAGCCCAATGTTGCAGTCACTATGCTTCTTCTCATTTTGAGTTATACCACATCAATAAAAGGAGATCCCAGGAGCTTTACCAGGCATTAAGGTCAGTTTTAGTTTGAGGATTGGGGTTTAGCTCAGTTGGGAGAGTACCACTCTGTGCTGAGGCCCTGGGTTCCATCCCCAACACCACAAAAACTGGAGAAGGACATGACAATCCACTCCTGAACCACATCCCAAAATAATCAGCCATTCAAAACCCTATGAGAGTTGCCATGAGTCAGACCCCACTCAATGGCAAATAACAACAACAACTAGTTTGAGGAAGCAGCTCTTCCCCAATTGTTTCTTAGATGCCTTCCAGCCTTGGGGGCTCATTCTCTAGCACTATATTGGATAATGCTTCTATGCTATTCATAGGCTTTCCAATAGCTAATTGTTTTGGGTGGGGGCTGGGGTTTAGCTTAGTTGTTAGACTGCTGTTCTGTGTTCTCTGAGGCCCTGAGTTCTATCCCCAGCACCACAAAAATGGGAGAAAGACCTGGCTAACAATTTCCAATACAACCCCCACCACTCTGCCGTTGAAAACCTGTGAGGGTCACTATGAGTCAGATCCTACTCAACAGCGCCTACCAACAACAATTGTTTTGGGAGTGGGCTACTGAGTCCTTCTCCCAAGTGTGTCTTAGTTGGGAAGTTCAGCTGAAACCTGTCCACCATGGGTGACCCTACTGGTATCTGAAATACTGGTGGCATAGCTTTCAGCATCACACCAACACGAAAACCCTCACAGCACAACAAGCTGACAGACATGTGGGGGAATCTCCACTAACAATACATATTTCTTTGTTTGAACAATGGGTACATCACATTCAAGGCCAGTGGTCTTATAAATGTTTGTCACTGAACATAAATAAAATCAGGAGTATTGGAACAAATTACAGTGGAAAATAGTCCAAAATGGTACTGAAGTGCGGGTGAATCAAAAGACATTTTTCTTCATGGAAGGCAATGCAGTTGCTCCTCAGCTTCCAGTGGGATTCCATCCCAACAAACCCATAATAAGACAAAAATATCACAAGTTGAAAATGCTTTTAGTACAACTAACCTACCCAGTGTCACGGCATAGTTAACACAGTGTGCTATAGAAGACCCTTGTGGTTATGTGGCTGGTTGAGAGCTCCATCTTGCTGCTGTTTCCCAGTGGCACAAGACAGCATCCTACCATGCATTGCTACTTGGCTGGAAAAAGATCAAAACTCAAACTTTAAAGTACAGTCGCTACTGAGTCCATGCTGCTTTCTCATCACCGTGAAGTGGAAAATCCCTCAGCCAAATCAAGATATACTAGGGACTACCTGCACTTCTCACTGAAACAAAGTCCAAAGGGAAAAAAGGCTGTGAAATATCTCGAAGAGTTCAGAATCCTGGCAAGGCAATCATAGGGAATATAATGCTGATATCTTGATAAGGAGAATTACAACCACTATTATTTA
Organism: Pedetes capensis; assembly: GCA_007922755.1. Lineage (NCBI taxonomy): Eukaryota > Metazoa > Chordata > Mammalia > Rodentia > Pedetidae > Pedetes > Pedetes capensis. Next base: position 5,239 of record VMDO01042953.1, read on the forward strand.
CGCCCCCCCCATTATCTTCAGGCTCTTTATATCCCTTGTCCCATGTAATCCATACACAAATCACATAAAGTCAGAATTTCTAACTGTACTTTACAGATGAGGAAAGAGATTCATAAGCATTAAGTAACTTCCCAAGGTCACATGCTTAATAAGTGACAGACCAGGATGACAACTCAGATCTCCCTTATTGATGTAAGAGTCAGTGGTTCCCCACTAATGTCCACTGCCTGGCAGGAATGCCAGATATAGCCCTCCATTCCCCGTGCACAGCCTGACTGAGGCAGCCCCATTTTACGCTTCAAAGGTCAGGCTGCCACCAGCAGCCCAAGTGCCATTTGACAGTTTTCTATTTCTGCAGGACGGTCTGCATCACTGCTCTATGACTACACTTTATGTGTCCCAGAAAGGTAGATTGTGTGACTGAAATAAAGACACAAGACTATTTCCAGCTTGGAGCAGCCCCAGATAAGAAAGCAAATATGGCTGGCAATCCTTGACACCCTGGAGAGTTTCTAGATCAGCAGAGTGATCTCACCCAAATCATAACACAGCACTTGAAAGCCAAGACGATCCACGTTAGAGAGGATGGGGATTTTCCAAGTGAGAGGCAGCAGAAACGCCTTCACAGTTCACACAGGCTATTTTTCCCCACTGACGCCTGGGGAGGAGAGGGAAGAGAAGGCTTCCATCCCGCCTTCTGCTGGCAAGGGTCAGGGCATGCTGAGGAGACCCGGGCTCAGTGTAGTGTGTGGCACAGAGGATTAATACAGAGAGCAGGGGCAGGTGGAAAGGATTTCAGTCTTGCTGCCAAATCTTACTAATCAGTTTCTGCCACACTGGGCTAGTGCAAATCCCAAGGTTTTATCATTTCACTTTGAAATCTGCACAAATAACATTGAAGTTTGCTGCCCAGTTTGGCTCCTCTTGCCAAAATGGATCCCACACAGCACAGTCAGTACCTAAGGGGAAACAAAAATACCACATCCCCCTCGTTCCTGAATAAGATTCCAGACATAAAAGATCACCCAGTCTTTCCCTCTGTGCTTTAAGAGTGAAGAATGCAGTAAGTTGGGACTCACTATGCTGTGGAGATGAGGCCCCCTGGTTCAGGCTGGGAGCCATGAGGTGGGAAGCTCTTGTCTAATATCCAGACTAGAAATGGGCACACTTCTGCGTTTCACAGAGAAGCTACTGGATTCCCTGAGTATCTAGCCAGGTGAGGGCAATAGAGAGGAGTGGAAGAGGTGAGAAACAAACCAGGCCAGTAATGTTCTGACAGCTATGATGTCAGCTATGACTACCTTTGTTCCATCATCAGTTCAATGATATTTCCAGTGATAGTGATATTTCCACTGTCACCATTCCATGAGTCAATAAACAGCCTGCAGAAAGACTATGCCCTTCAAATATACCATTACTACTTCAGTATACCAGAAAGGTTTACTATGTAACTAGAGCAAGTTAGGGCTCTACCAATCTACTTCCTTATCATTGCAATAGACTAGAAAATCTTCAATAAAGTTTTTTTAATTTTATAAGCCTATATTGATAGAATCCTACAGCTGTACCGCTGTGTCATCTGATCCCTTCAGATCTCAGAAGCTAAGCAGGGTCAGGCCTGATTGGTACTTGGATGGGAGATCGCCTGGGAACACCAAGTGCTGTAGGCTTGGGAGAAGGACCCAGCAATCCTCTCCCAAAAAACACAATCAACCATTGAAAACCCTATGAAAAACAGAGAAGCAGTAACAACACTGTTCCATCTGTTGTATTGTAGGGTTGCTATGAGTTGGACACTGACTTAACAGCACCTAACAACAACATATTGATATAAATAATTCAATAAATAAGTAAATGAAAGAGACAAACCTCGTATGCAAGAACATTCCACATTTATGAAGATATTCTACCCAGAATTCCTCATTCCTTCAGCATGGGCTGAACAGTGACTTCATTCCAAAGAGTACAATATGGAATGAGAGAAAAATGAATAAATTTATAGTGCAGACATATCAAAGTCAACACCAACAGTAATAAATTATATTGTTATATTGATAGTATGTATTTTTTTGCAATATTGGGGGGTTGATCCCTGTGCTCTACCGTCACCATGTGCTGCAAGCCCCTTTTTTGTTTATTTTGAAACAAGATCCTGCTAAGTTGTACAGACTGCCTGTAGCCTTAAACTTGATGTCTTCCTGCCTCAGCCTCCCAAGTCGCTCACAGTACAGGTGTGTGTGATGGTGCCTGGCCTGATAGTATGTACTCTTGATATGATAGGATTAAAATGGCATTTTACCTCAGTGGTCTTCCTACCAAATACCTAGAACATAGTAGTTATGAGAAAAGCTTCACATGAATCCCAACATAACAATATCCCACAACACACTTGACCATTAGTCCTTAAAACTGTCAAGGTCATCAAAAACAAGGCAAGTCAACGCTATAATCTGAATGTTGGTACACCCCTAAAATTTGTATGATGGAATCCAACCCCTCAAGGTGATGGGAAGAAGAGAGGAGGCTGTGGGAGGTGACTAGGTCATGAGGGAGGAGCCTCACTAAGGAATTTAAAGGAAGCCTGAGGGATGCTCCTTGCCCCTCTCACCATGAAGACAGGAGGAAGGCGCTCCATGAGGCAGGGGTACCCGCTAGACGCTCAACCTGCTAGTGCCATGACAGCCATCAGAACAATGAGAAATAAATTACTGTTGTTTACATGTCATCCAGTGCTCTATTTGGATCTGGAAAGCCACCTGAAGGCCATATGGAAAAGGCATGGTGACCAGTCTGTGGAGCTATTGGAAACCTTTAACAGGCAGGGCCTAATGGAAGGTCTCAGCCCATTGGTTGCATGCCCTGGAAGGAAACTGTGGGCCTATCGCTATTTCACCTCTGTCTTTCACATCTGGCCTTGAAGTGAAAGTTTGGTCCAGCACATGCTCCCCTCAGTGATGAGCTGCCTCCCCACAGACCTAAAGTGAGAGGGCCAACTGACCATGGATAGAAACCCCCAAAACTGTTGATTATCCAAGGCATTTTATATAGTAATGGAAGGTTGACTAACACAATCCATCTGTGGTATTTTGTTATAGCATCCAGAGCAGACTAAGAGAATAGAAGAAATTGTCACAGCCCACAGGAGCCTAATGAGACATGATAACTGAGGCTAATGTGGAATCTTGGGTGGAATCCTGGAACCAAAATAAGGGGTATTAGAGGAAAAATAAGGAAGTCTTTGAATAAAATATAAACATTAGTAATAACTAATAGTTATAATTAATAAACATTTGATATATTGATATTTGCCTGCAGCCGTAGGACTGTGGCATCTGATCCTGTCTGATCTCAGAAGCTAAGCAGGGTTGAGCCTGATTAGTATTTGGATGGGAGACTGCCTGGGAACACCAGCTGCTGTAGGCTTGGGAGAAGGACCTGGCAACCCACTCTCCCCCGCCAAAAAAATCCGCCATTGAAAACCCTATGAACAGCAGAGAAACATGGCAATAATGTTTCATCTATTGTATATAGAGTCACTATGAGTTGGATATGGACTTGACAGCACCTAACAACATATTGATATTTGTATATCAGCTGTAACAAATGTACCATACCAGTGTAAATAATAGGAGAAACTAGGTGGCAGAGATATGGAAACTGTATATATCTTCATAAATTTTCCCTAAACTAAATCTAAGACTATTCTAAAAAATACAGTCAGGCAGTCCTGAGTTTGTATTCCAGTACTGCATTTTATAAGTTATATGACCTTGCACCTTAGTCTTATCATCTAAGAATAATGAAGCTGACCTCACGGTCAATGGGAGGATAAAGTGAACGAGTATCTTTGGAAGCAGGTGGATAAACAGAAAGCAAGAGAAAAGTGTGAGAGATTAGGCAGTCTTGGGAGGATGTAGGAGCTGCCACAAGAGTAAATCCCTGTGAGCACTTGTATGAATGGACAAAGCTGTCAGACATTGTCAGCAGGATGACCTGTTCTCAAAGTCAAGTGGCAGGGAAGGCAGAGATAATAGGCATGGAGGATGAAGACCCTCCTCTCCTGTTGGCCCTGGCTGCTAACCCCCACTGCTAAGGACCCAGAGCTAAGGAAATAAGGCAGAGCAGCTTATTTGGACCTGTAGATGAAGAGGAATGGGCCAGCAGCACTGTCCTGGACAATTTATAAAGAAATCGACTGACAGCTTTATTTAGTTGAGCTTTCACGGGAGCCTATTTTGTCAGCAAATGCTGAAACCTTTGTTCCTTTCAGAGGGATGATTGCTGCACCTTCCCCCTAGGCTCACTCACCTCAGGTTTAAAATCCAGCTCTGGGAAGAATGAAATGGCTTCCAGGGCACATAGAGGTTGAGGCTTTGACAGCAAGTTTCCTCCCGCAGCTTCAGCACTTATCAAAGAACAGTACTCCAGGTCCCTGCCCTCTTGCTCTACACCATGAAGGCACACTTCCAGGAGGTCTAGGACATTGGGATCCTGAATACCACCTGCCAGAAATACAGAATTCAGGCTGATGCCATGTTCTGAATCCTCTGAAGCTTAACTGACCCTGTGTTTTTAAAAAATACTATCTTCATTCTTTTCAGCTATTATGTAACTCTAAAACAGTACATTCAGAATCATTTTCAGTGGCATTAGCTCAGCACAGAGAAATACACAGCCTTTATCAGTCTTTGTCTAACATCACCTCAGGATAATGGAAAACCCAAAGCAGCTATGACTCTTCACTTAACAAAAAAATGGTTATGAAGCTACCATTACCCTGATACCCAAACCAGGAAAAGATTCATCTAAGATAGAGAATTATAGACCCATCTCCCTTATGAATCTAGATGCAAAAATATTCAATAAAATTCTGGCAAACAGAATACAACAGCATACGAAAAAGATTATTCACCATGACCAAGTGGGATTTATACCACAGATGCAAGGCTGGTTTAACATACGGAAATCAATTA
>VMDO01042954.1:0-10210 GCA_007922755.1 Pedetes capensis
GCTGTGGCAAAAGATCTCTTTAGAGTATTGAAAAGCAAAGATGTCACATTGAAGACGAAGGTGCGTCTGACTCATGCCATGGTATTTTCAGTGGCATCATATGGTTGTGAAAGCTGGACATTGAACAAGAGAGACAGAAAAAGAATTGATGCTTTTGAATTGTGGTGCTGGAGACGTCTACTGAATATACCATGGACTGACAAAAGAACCAACAGATCTGTCCTAGAAGAGCTACAACCAGAGTGCTCCTTGGAAGCAAAAATGGCCAAACTGCGTCTTACATATTTCGGACATGTAGTCAGGAGAGAATAATCCCTGGAGAAGGACATCATGTTTGGAAGAGTGGCAGGTCAAAGGAAAAGAGGAAAACCCTCCACCAGATGGATTAACACAGTGTCTGCAACAATGGGCTTAAACATAAATAAGATGTTTTGCCTGGCACAGAATCGGCAAGTGTTTCGATCTGCTGTACATAGGGTCACTATGAGTCGGACTTGACTCGATGGCACCTAACAACAACATATATATATATATATATATATATATATATATATGTATATATATATATATATGGCAATGCGTCACTTATACCTATTCATATATATATACTATATGTGTGTGTGTGTAATATATACACATATTGCATATATTATGTGTACATATGTGTATATATACATTCATATATGTAATATATACATATATACACATATAGAGTCTAGGCATGATGAGGCATTGCCAAATTCATTTTAAACTGATGAGTCATATAAGGTAATGTAAATTGTTGCTCCATGTCCGATATTCTAGAAATATCCTTTGATTTCCAGTCTATGTAAACCATTTACAATATTTTTAACCTACTTTCCATGACAGTGATAATTTATTTGTACTGTCAGGATGTTAAAAAGTGATTGTCAAATATTTGTTTTAGCTAAATGAAGTTTAGCCTTCAAGGTATTTATGTCCTAATTGACATTCTAATATAAATAACTAAAATATAAAAAAAAAGTTTCCCCAAAATCTGTCGGTCAATTTTGTACCTGAAATGAATATATTAGGGGAAAATTTTCATTTCTCAAAAATCAATATATTCATATTTTAAAATTTTATCTATTGCTTATTTTTTTTAAAATGTGAAAAAAATCACATAAGCAGAGTCTATTACACAGTAACCTGAGGTCCTACATAACAGTGCTACTAATTTGTAACCTCATTAGATTTCAATAAGTGCCATTTGTGCTTGAAAGCAAAAGTTCTTGTCCACTCATGTTGTCAGGATAATGACTGTTCCTCCTTTTCCAAGGTGCATATTTCTTCAAGGCCATAAGAAGTATAGGTAGACACAGCAAACTCCTCAGACTATGGTCAAGGATTATACTCAATGCCATAGCACATATAGAACTTATAGTATATTTTTCAGTATTTTGAATTTTCTTTTTCTTTTTTACTTTCTTAGGGAAGCCTTGGGCTGGGATTTAGCTCAGTGGGTAGAGCGCTGCGCTGCAGTCTCTGAGGCCCCGAGTTTAATTGTCAGCACTGCAAAAATGGGAGAAGTGCCTGGCAATCCACTCCCAAGGCAATCCCGAAGCACTCAGCCATTGAAAACCCTATGCGAGTTGCTGAGTAGGATACCAACTCGAGGGCACCTAACAACAAGGAAGCCATACTTATTAGAAAATTTTTATTTAGTAGATAAAATGACTTTATGAACTCAGAGTGTTCAGAGTGCTGGCATTACACTGGTCTAGGATTAGAGTAGGTTGTTTTTAAGTGCCAATGAACAGGATCCAACTCATGACCACCCCAAATAGAGCAGAATGAAACACTACCCAGCATTGTGCCATGCAGACAATGTTTTTATGTCTGAGCCCATTGTTACCATCACTATATTTCTTCTCATTTTAAGTTATGCCACATCAGCAAAAGGAGGTCCCAGGGGTTTTACTCCATTTCTATCATTGATGTCAGCTCTACTTTGAGGAGGCAACTACTCCCTAGTCATTTCTTGAATGCCTTCTCCAGCCTCTGGGGCTCATTTTCCAGCTATATATTTGACAGTACTTCTTTGCTATTCATAGAGTTTTCAATGGACAATTGTTTTGGGAGTGAGCTGCAAGATCCTTCTCCCTAGTCTGTCTTAGTCTGGAAGCTCATCTAAAACCTGTCCACTATAGGTGACCCTGCTGGTATCTGAAACAGTGATGGCATAGCTTTTAGCATCGTAGCAATATGCAAGCCCCTAGATCACAACAAGCTGATAGACATGTGGGGTAACTTACTACTGATGTAATTGTTGTTGTTGTTGTTAGGTGCCATGGAGTCGGTATTTGACTCATAGGAACCCTGAGTATGACCGGCAAAATACTATTGTCAGTGCTTCTCTGCTGTTCATAGGGTTTTTCAATGGTGGACTGATTTTTGGGAGTGGGTTTCTGGGTCCATCTTCCAAGCCTACAGCACCTGGTGTTCCAAGGAGGTCTCCTATCCAAGTAGTAACCAGGCCTGACCCTGCTTAGCTTCTGAGATCTGACTGGATTGGATGCCACAGGGCTATGGCTACAGGCACTGATATAATAGTTATAACTAAATGCTTTATGTTTATTATTAGACGATTTTTACAGCATTATTATTTTTATGAGGTAGTTTCTACTTGCCCTTTTATTTAACATGTGTAGACAATTACTAAGAAATATTTAATAACCTGCCCACAGATTCTGTCTTTGGGGTATTTCATGGCACATTATAGAGCTGGCTTTTTGTTGGCTCTTCTCTGTGTTCCATAGGACAAACTTATTTTCACCTTATATTTGTAAGCATTTACATTTATTAGTTCCTTACTTCCCGTTTTTGTTGGTTTAATTCAGATATTCTTTGCTTGCAGGCAATGGTTCATCAAGTGATTAAAATACTTCTATATTTAAAATAATAAGTCACATAATAATAATTGTAGCTACTTAGAATGCTTAGGCAAAAGGATCACAAGTTTGAGGACTAAAAGTGTGAGGAAGATATACAATAATATTGATGGGATCTTGTGATACCATCATTAACATAGACAGACATAGACTGTCCTTCTAAACCCAACTTACTGTTATTGTTAGCTTCTGTCAAGTCAGGTCCATCTCATAGCAACACTATGCACAATAAATGAAACAATCCTTGACATTGTGCCATGCCTGCACTATGTCAGTGCTTCTCTGCTATTCATAGGGTTTTTATTGGCTAATTGTTTTGGAATTGACCCAGGAGTGGGTTGCCACATCCTTCTTCCATTTTGCTGATACTTGGGATTGAACCCATGAATTCAGAGAGCACAGAGCAGCACTGTACCAACTGAGCTAATCCCCAGCCCCAAAGCCAACTAGGTTTTTCTAAAACCACATTATCTTAATCATAAGGACATCCAAATGCCTATGTAACTTAATCCATACAAGTACAATTTTTCATATCAAAAGAAAAAAATTCAAATAGAAAATAGAACAATATTACCTTTATATTTTAGTTGTATATAATTAAAGAAGTCATAATATTTCTTAATGTTCTAACTTGAGTTTTCATGAATACATTAATAAATCTTTATTACTTTGCTTTTCTTACTTTGGAAACTATAACACTCTAGGACACCTGCAGCAAAACGAATAATGGACCCTAAAGATATCCTATGGAACCTGTAAATGTAGTCTTATCTGGCAAAATGTACATTGCTGATATGACTAAATTAAGGATTTTGAGATGCAGACATCATTCTGGGTTATCCTGGTCTGCTTATGTAAAATAAAAAAATGTCCTTATAAGAAGGAAACATGGAGACACTATAAAATAAAAGGTAAAGTGATGATCTCATCAGAGAGCAAGATTTGAAGATGCTGCTCTCTGAGTTTCAAGATGAAGAAAGGACCATAGACAAGGACTCCACAGAACAAGGACCACTAAACTGAAATGGTAAGGGAAGCAATTTCCCTCTGTGAGACTTTAATAGCCCTATTGGCACCTTAATTGAGGCCTATTGAAACTGATTTCAAGCTCCCAACCTCTAGAACTGAAAGATAACATATTGGTGTTGTTTTGTAGCAAAATATAAGGTAATTTTTATAGCAACCCTAGTAAATGAATACAGTACCTAACATGGTTAATTTTAATTGTCAACTTGATTGGATTAGGAAATGCCTAAGAGATAAGTAAAGCATGCCTTTGGGTGTGTCTCTGAGGGCACCTCCAAAGAGGATTAGACCATAAAGGCTCTGACCTAATAAATGAATTCATTCCTTTGAGGGATTCATAATATGATGGCATTATTAGGAGGTGGATAAAAGTGGTGGGGCCTAGCTGAAGGAAGTAGATCACAGGGGGCAGGTACTTCAGAGGATCTTGTCCTGATACCTAATCCCTTCCTCTCTCTCTACTGCCTGTCTGCCATGAAGTGAACAGTCTCCTCTTCCACAAGTCTCTGCCACCGTGAAACTCTGCCTCACACTGGGCTGGGAAGTACAGAAACAAGTGACCATGGACTGAGCCCTGGGAAACCATGAGCAAAATAAATCTTTCCTCCTTTTTAGTTGTTTATGTCAGCTATTTTATCAAAGCAACTAGAAATCTAAATAATACAGCACCTGTGAGAACAAATCAGATAGCTCTCCCAAGTATACCTATAAAGAAACAATTAAAAGAGGTCATGCATTAACCAAAACAAAAGTCGTGGCTAGTGCATTCTAGAAAAGCAAAGGATAAAACAAATATGTATTTAGTAAACTGCACTTTCCAAAGGAACAATGATAGATTTAAATCCAGTGACATATTTAGCATTGAATGAATCAGAGATAATACTCTCTCTTTATGTATCTCAAAATACAAAAGAAGATTTTGAATGTATTCACCATAAAGAAATGATAAAAGTTTGTTGTTGATAGGTGTTGTTGAATTGGATCCGACTCATAGGGACCCTCATAGGGTTTTCAATGGCTGATTGTTTTGGGATTGCTACAGTAGTGGATTGTCAAATCTTTTTCCCATTTTTGCACTGTGAAGGATCAAACCCAGGGCCTCAGAGAGCACAGAGCAGCACTTAACCACCTGAATTAAACTGCAGGCCCAATAAAAGTTTAAGGTGATAGACATGCTAATTACTCTGAGTGGATCACCACCAAATGTAAACATGAATCAAAACATCCCATTGTACCTCACAAATACCATTGTATTTGTGGTGATCGAATCCTGTCTGTGTCTGATTTTGTGGCCCTCTAAAACTGTTGAGGTCTGCAGCTGTATCAACCTGGCATCCGATTCTGTCTGATCTTAGAAGCTAAGCAGGTTCAGGCCTGGTTAGTCCTTGGATGGGAGACTTCCTGGGAATATGGGTCCTGAGGTCTTGGGAGAAGGACATGGTAGCCCACTCTCACAACATTCAGCCATTGAAAATCCTGCGAATAGCAGAGAAGTATTGATAATAGTGCATGGCATGGCACAGTGTAGGGTAGTGTTTCATTTTGTTCTATGTACCATCTTTGGAAGTCAGACCCAACTGGACAGCACCTAACAACAACAACAAAAGTGTTGAAAGTGTGCAAATGGCATTAAAAACTATACAATATGTACATATATTATGTTAATAAAAAATTACATTAAATTTTAAAAATTAAGAGGATAATTCTAAATGTTCTTTAATTAAAATGATGAAAAATAGTCTATAAGTCCTAAATGTCCATGTATTAAAAGTTTTGATTATTCAAGGACCTTAGTCCAAGTCTCTAATAATTATAACCTGCAGTTAAAAATCTTAAGACATAAGTTTTGAATAGGTATAATATATGGTCTAAATGCATTATAAATTTAACCCCAAACTAACATTTTACCATTCTCAATATTGAAGCTCAAGCAGAAATAGAGACTTTTGGCACCAGAAAAGACATAGTAAATGTATTCTTGAATAGGACAGTACATGTAGCATATATGCCAACTCTGTGACTGGCTACTAGCAGTGTTGTACTGAGAAAGGTGAAATACTCTGGTTTGTGAGAGAGATAATGCTGTTGTCAGTTAGTGAAGTATTCCATGCCAGCTGTGGGCAACACTGTGCCATGAGCCCCAGGTGCATTCTTACATTGGTCCAGTTCAACAACTTTTTCCCTAAAGCATAGACAAAAGTCATGAAGTGAATCACACAAGTAAATTAGCAGCAGTATTATTATAACCATGGTCTCTTGAAAATAATTATTTTCTCTTCTTGGATTTGAAAATAGCTTTAGTTGAAAAATTTATATAACTGATATTTTATTAGCACTATCTTGTGAGATCTTAACTCAATTTCTCTTTGTCCCATGACAAAAGTTCTACAAATCAAATAGACACATTTTACTTTATTGCTAATATATTACATAAAAACAATGATATTCATCTCTACAGACCACTAAATGGCATCCCTGTGCTACTGAAATCCACCAAACTGATGAGTAAAATTGTAAAATGATTGAACTATGAGTCTACCAATACATGAAATCATAGAACCACAGACAATAACTACTTGTTTTTTCCTGTTAAGATATCAAATGTTTTTGCAATGACAATAAAAGAAAAAATCCTCCTACATAAGAAAGATATCAAAGAATTTAATAAGTATACTGTATTTTTAAATACTCTTTATAGTATTTTCTCTACTTTTAAGATAGTTCATGTCCTTGACATGCACATACAAAGTATGATCAAAAGATATGGTGAATGCTTGCATAAAAAAAAGTTATTACAATAAAAGACACATTGCCATTAGTCCCCTTCAAAATACTCCCCCTAACTTTGAACACAGTTGTGCCATTGTTCTTAGTACTTTCAGTTCCAGAAGCAGTTCTGGAAGCCCTCTTTCATGAGTGTCCTTAGTGGTGCTATCATGGCTGCCTTGATATTGTGAATTGATTCAAAACATCTACCTTTCATAGTTATTTTGATTTGGGGAAGAGTCAAAACTTTCACGGTACCAGATCCAGTGAATGAAGTGGATAATGACATCATACCATTTTTATTTGACAAAAATTGCCATACCAGAGGTAATGTGAGACACACAGCATTCTCACAATGGAGGGAAATACTAAAGACATTCATAATGGAGGATGTCTACAACTGCTTCAGAAAATGGCAGGAATGATGGAATGAGTGTGTTCGAAGCTAGGGGGAATATTCTAGTGGGGATTAATGACAATGGGTCTTTTACTCTGATTTTTTTAATTTAAGCATTCACTAGAGTTTTTAAAATCACACTTTGTATTATATCCACAAAAATTAATACATACAGATGATGAAGCCTGTTGCTGTTGTATTTTTCAGTTAAATAATATTTATTAATCCTCTTTTGGTATCTTCAAGCCTAATTAATAGCAGAAAAAGGTTTAAAATTAAATATTGCATTTGTAACATTGTTGTTGTCATTAGGTGCTTTGGAGTCAGTGCCCAACTCATAATGATTCTACACACAACAGGCAAAACAGTATTGTCATTGCTTCTGCGCTGTTCATAGTGTTGTCAATGGCTGATTGTTTTGGGGGAGTAGGTTGCCAGGTCTTTCTCCCAAGCCTAAAGCACTTGGTGTTCATGGTGGTCTCCCATCCAAGTACTAATCAGGCCTGACCCTGTTTAGTTTCTGAGATCGGATGGGATCAGATGCCACAGTGCTGGGGCTGCAGGCATATTTGTAACATAGTCACTAGAATTTGAAAGAATAGGATATCATTGTATTTTATTAACTTTTCATTATTTCTGCTCTCAATTCAACTAATAAAAATGGTCATGTTTGCCTCACAAACATAATATTAGTAAGTAACATATATAGAAATTAATTCTTCCCTCACATATGACTCTTTGGTATGATAGACTTGGGTATTATCAGAGATAAAAATGCCCTACTTTCTTTTAAGTAATGACCAGTCAATGATAGACATGAAGTTCTGAACAGTGACTATTGGATAATGTCTCCTAACTTCTTTTATTCAATGTATTCACACTGAAGAATGGAAAGTTAGCAAAGAGTACAATCCAGAAAATCAATGGGACAAAAAAGTGCTCTGCGGAAACTGTGAATGGCAAAATTGATTCCATTTTCTTTGCCAAAGTAATGCAGCATGGAATTACTGTGACTAACTGAAAGATTGTAAATCAAAACACTGACTTATTTTATTTGTGTCTCTGCTTTTCAATTTGGCAGCTAATACGTGTATCTTAAAAAATGAGCATCTTTTTCTTTTGCTGCCCCAGCTCCTTCATGACATTTATATACCTGGGATCTTAAAGACTTTCAGTTATTTATACACCCAGAACTTCCATTTTTACTTCATGAATTAGTTGAACCTAAGCTAAATACTCAAAAATATCAGAATTCATATTAACCTGTTAATGCAGAATTCTCCAGAGAAATAGATGAGTAAAAGATAAGTAGATAGATGAGGGGATTTGTTAGAGGAACTGGCTCATGTCAGTATGGAGGCAAGTTCTCAGGAGAGGTTGTCTGCAAACTGGAGACCTTGGGATACCAGTAGTATGGCCCAATCCAAATCAAATATCACAGAGTGGAAGCTGAGGGTATAATTTTCCATTAGAGGGCACAGGCCTGAGACTAGAGAAGTATTCATTGAAGGGAGAGCACTACTAGTATTAATTCCTGGGTCCAAAGTCCAGAGCCTGGAATTCTGATGTGCTAGGGCAGGAGACCCCACATAACTGTCAGGTTGTTTTGTTGTGGGGGCTTGTGTGTTACTGTGATGTTGAAAGCTATGGCACCAGTATCTCAGATACCAGCAGGGCCACCCATGATGAACAGATTTCAGCTGAGCTTCCAGACTAAGACAGACTAGGGAGAAGGGCCAGGCAGTCCAATCCCCAAACAATTAACCATTGAAAACTCTATGAATAGCAGAAAGGAACTGTCAAATATAGTGCTGGAAACAGTCCCTCCAGGCTGGAAGGCATTCTCGAAATGACTGAGGAAGAGTTGTCTCCTCAAAGTAGAGTCAACCTTAATTACAGGAACTGGGTAAAGCCCCTAGGACCTCCATTTGTTGATATGGCACTACTGAAAATGAGAAAAACATAGTGGCTGCAATAATGGGCTCAAACATAAAAAGATCATGTTCATGGCACAGTGTTGAGTAGTGTTTCATCCTGTTATACATAGGGTCACTATGAGTTAGATCCAATTCAACAGCACCTAACAACAGAGCGGGAGAAGTAGAGTGTCCCAGCATCAGGAATAAGAGAAATCACTTTTTCTTGCCTTTTTTGTTTTGTTGTTGTTGTTGTTGTTGTTGTTGTTGTTATTTTATCTGAGCCCTCAGCCAGTTTTGTTACCCACCCATAGAGAGGGTGGATCTTCCCTACTCAGTCCACCAGTTCACTGGTCAGTGTTCTCGGAAAATACCCTCACAAGACACACTCAGAAATAAAGCTTTACCAGTTTTCTAGATATCCCTCAATGCAGTCAAGTTGATCCCTAAAATTGACCACTATAACACCTAGGCTTTAATTTTTTGTCTATTAATCCTGCATCACATCTTCCTAAGAATACTGCACAAAGTTGAGAGTAGTGTTCAGTGTTTCTGGGCAACCTTCAAGGAGGAGGATGAGAGTAGTGTTAGAATTCAGCTATGTTTCCACAGTAAAGGAACATGTCATAAAGAAGAACCCACAAGAAGAAAAGGAATGGACTTGGTACTGAGAGATGTGTGTCAAGGGATGTCAAACTGATGATGTGACTCAAGCAAAACACTCACAGAGGGTCAATGGGATCAGTTTCCAAGCAAGCACAAAGTGATAATGAATTACTTTTCCCTTCCATGCCTTAATTACAATCTTCACAAAATTGTTTCTGGACATTCTCATCTCTCCCCATTTTTTCATCTTTCCCAGTAACTTCTATCCCTCCCTTTTCCTTGACTTCTTGATTCTTATGGAGGGGATCTGAGTTACAGTGAAGGGTCTGAATCTTGGCATGTCAACTTTTAAGAAAGGACACATTATAAATTAACAAAATTCTCTTATCTATAAATGAGTACAATTGGTTTTAACAATTTCAATTTATTGAGAAGATTAAATAGAAAGTACTCAATAAATATTGTAAATTATGACAATTGTTCCTATTCAAATTTAATCTTATATTTACATTTGAATTTATATGTAGATTCATCCTTTTACTTCTTTAAACCTAAGGTCTGTAATTGCCTTTCCTTTTTCATAGTGA
>VMDO01042955.1:0-10232 GCA_007922755.1 Pedetes capensis
AAGGGGGAAGGGAGAAGAGAAGAGAGAGAGACCTGCACTCTCAATACAATACACTGCTGGTGGGTCGGGGTGGGGGTGGGGGGCTTGTAAACCGGGTGGGAGCCAAGGTTTGGCTCTACTGGCTCGCTCCTGGGATGTCTTCATCGGAAGGTGGCCTCCTCGTCGGTGTCTTCCTCGAAATCCTTGACGTCAGCACTGGTGGACTGCCTGGCCCAGGCTCCCCGTTCCGCCTCTCTCTCCTTATGCGACTTGAATCTCCCGACGAAAATTTTGCGGTAGTTCAGGAACATGCCATTCATCGCATCTATGGCCCGCTCGGCCGACTCCTGCTTCTGGAAGTGCACGAACCCGTAGCCCTTGGGCCCCTTTTCGTCGCAGGCCACTTTGCAGGACAGGATGTTGCCAAACGCAGAGAAGATGTTGTACAGCGCCTTGTTGTCGATGGTCTTGCCCAGGTTCTTGATGAAGACGTTGCCCACCCCGCTCTTGCGCAGCGAGGGGTCCCTCTGGGACCACATGATGCGCACTGGCCTGCCCTTTATGACATCAAAGTTCAGGGTCTCCAGGGCCCGCTTGGCGTCCAGCGGCTGCTGGTAGTTGACATACGCGTAGCCCAGGGAGCGGCGGGTGATCTTGTCCCTGCAAATGCGGATGGAGAGGATGGGCCCGGCTGGGCTGAACTTCTCGTACAGCATCGCCTCGGTCACCTCCGGGTGCAGGTCGCCCACGTACAGCGAGGCCATGGGAAAGTCGGGGTTCACCGGGGAGCCCCCGCCCGACTCCGCATCCTCTTCCACGGCCATCGCAGCCGCCACTGCCGCCGCCACCTCCTCATCCACATCCACACTCGCCTCCCCCAAGGGGGGCGCCGCAGCCTCCGCGGCAGCGGCGGCCTCGGCGGCGCTGGCCTCCGCCGCTGCCACCGCCGCTGCCACCCGGGCGGCCTCCACCTCCTCCGCCGCCAGGGTGGCCTCCGCCGCCGCCGCCTCTACCGAGGCCTCGGCCTCCACCTCGGCCTCCACCTCGGCTTCCGCCTCCGCCACGGAGGCCTCCGCCACCGCCTCCGCCACGGTCGCCGCCGCAGCCTCCGCGGCCGCCGCCGCCGCCGCCGCCACCGCCGCCGCCACTGTCGCCGCCGTCGCCACGGTCACCGCTGCCGCCAGGCCGCTGCCGCGACCTCCCTTCCCGCGAGCTGAGGGGGCGGAGAGGCGGGGGAGGGCAGGAGGGCCGGTGGGCGCCGGAACCCGGGCCGGGGGCGCGGGCGGGGACTGCGGAGGGGGCCTGGAGCCCGCCCAGGCGGCGAGGCCAAGTCGCCCGCGGTGGCGAGGCTGCCAGCAGCGCCGATGCGGAGCGCCGCAGCCTGCAGCCTGCTGCCGGTGGCGCCGCCGCTCTGCCGTGGGCTAGCGTGCGGGGCGCGGGCGGGAGGGCGGCGAGTGGTGGGGGGCGGGGGGTGTTGGCGTCTGTGGTCCGGGCAGCTGGGAAGGCTTCTGTCTCTTTGGTTCCCCCTGTGGCTGCTGCGGGGCTGCGGGGCCGCGGGCGGGGGGAGGGGGCGGGGGCGGGGGCGGGAACGGGGGCGGCCGTGCGCAGCCTCTCGGGTGGTCTGCATATTCATGAGGACGACGCAGGCAGAGGGTTCCACTCCGGGGCCGAAGGAATTTGGGTGCCCAGGTTTCGGGGGCGGGTATCGTGGGCCCCTCGGTTTCAGTGATTGCGAGAGTGGGTGGCCTTGAAGACGCGCTTGCCTGGCCTACGACAATGGCAAGAAACATGGTCTTCTCACGATCGCGAGGGGTTCCTCCCTCGCCAGAAAGGCCCCCTCCCCGCCCGCCCGCCGAGCGTCACCATTACCTAGGAGAGCATGCCAGCTCTGAGTTTCCCCGGCTCCCCACGCAGCCTGCTGAGCCATTTTCTGAGCGCTCTCCCCCTTTTCCAGCATCTTCCCTCCCCTGCGACACTTGCTGAAGAGAGAGTACAGGACTCGCGTTCATTCATAATGCCCTGCCACAGATATGTACAGAGCCCGCGCCGGTCTCCGGGGACACGGCGCGGAGGGGGGGGCGGGGCTGGAAGACAGGGGGATCCCGGCTGGATTTAAGCTTGGCCTTGGGCGCAGACAATCGGGGCTGGAAACCCCTGCTCCCCACACTGGGAGAGCTAGGAACCCAGGGTTCTGCACACCTCCAACCACCACTCCTCTGCCCAGCCCAAGGCCATGCTGCCTTCAAGTGGGGGCATCCAGAGCACCTTGTCCCCGGTGCTATGCTCAGAGGCAAGGCGAGGAAAGCCAAACCCAGGGCAGGGAACAGGGCCTGGTCCCGAGCCAGGCACTCCTGTGCTCTTGGCTCTGCCCTCCAGGAGTGAGGTTCCCAGCCTGGACCAAGAGATGATGCACAAGAGAAAGAGTACTCAAGAGAAACAGTGAAAACTGTACCTGACATCTCCCTCCAGGATGAGAGGCCTGGTCCTAGCCCACCAGTCAGCACTTAGGGCGCTGGGGCCTAGCACACAGGCAAGGAGGCAAGAGAGCAGTGGCCGATGATTGGGTTGGCGGTGTGGGCCAGAGGGAAAAGAGGGGAGCCCTGCCAGCAGGGAGGCCACGTAGGGCAGAGGGCTCATAGGACAGACAGGCTAGCCAGCATCAGAGTAGAGTGTCACAGAAGCTAGAGTCCCCAACCCCGCCCAGAGGAACACCAGCCACCAATTCTTTCTTAGGCTCAAGGAAGGGTGCTCCAAAGGTGAAACTGCCTAGGTGGGCGCTGAGAGATGAGTCGTGGCCTGCTGAGGAGGACAGGCCAGCAAGAGGTTGAGAAGGACTGGACCGCGAGCAAACCTTCTCTCCACCGCGCTGCCCACCCAGCCTCAAGAGCCTCACCCAGGGCCTGCTGGCAGTGCTCCTAGCGCCTCCACAGGGAGACCACAGCAACTGTGGGGCTAGGGGGAGGGCTTCTCTTTCTCCTCACCTCTCACCGGAGCCTTCAAAAGACACAGGTTCGGGTGTGGAGACCTGCAGAGAGTGGGCTGCTCTGCTAGCTCATGGGGCCCACCTCTTTCTTCCTCTCAAGAGGGGAAAGGCCTCAGGAGTCCGGATGGGGTTCAGAGAGCAGGGGAGAAGAGGGGAAAGAACAGGAGGAAGAAAGGGGTGGGCCAAGAAGGCAGAGACAGGGACACTCTGTGCTCTTGGCAAGAGTGGATCCAGACACCAGAAAACAGGGGGCCACTCTAAAGAGCCCTCTCCCCCTGAGTTTCTCATTGCCGTGGCCAAGGGGAATAGAGAGCGAAAGCCTCACTGGATCTTGGAGTAGGGAGATTGTTTCCATCTGTTCACACTGATCCCCACCCCAAGTCCTCCAAGGAAAATCAATTGTGGGACTCGGGCTGGGAAAAAAACCCAGCCTTAGGTTTTGATTTAGGGAGTTTCGGAGAGTATCGGGGCGTGCCCCTCTTGTTTAACAAATAGTAAGGCGGGTTATTAAGTTGTCTTCCTCAAGTACAACCAATTCAGCAAAGGGCCCTTTGGATCTTGGAGAAGCAGAGAGGTAAGGAAGAAAGCTTTGTGGGGCAGAGATGGAATGGGATTTGGTCCCGTAGAGACGGGTGCCCAGGACATAGAGACACGCCCCCACACAGAACAACTCATCACAGAGTTTGTGCTGTTTATGGCAGGGCATGTTTATCACAGAACCGCTCACCCCAGGCAACCTAAGGACAAAGCAGGTACGCAGGTTGGGGAAGGACTCACTGTGGGGTGGACCTTCTGTGGATTCTTATGCGAAGGTGATATGCGTGTGCATGTGTCTGCCTCTACTTAATGTGTATGCAAGTGTGTGCCTCTACTTAGGCGTACGCGTGTGTGTGCCTCCACTTATATGTGTATGCATGTGTGTGCCTCCACTTATGTGTACACGTGTGTGTGCCTTTACTTATGTGCATGTGTGTGTGCGCCTCTACTTATGGGTACGCATGTGTGTGCCTCTATTTATGTGTACGCATGTGTGTGTGTGCCTCTACTTATGCGTATGCATGTGTGTGCCTCTACGTATGTGCATGTGGGCGCTGATTTCTGGGACTTCCCAACAGGATGGCGAAGAGCACGTTGCGGAGAAGAGAATTGCATGTGGTCCCAGTATTGGGTGGGAGTGAGTGTGGGGGAGAAACGAGGCCAGGAAGTGACGTCACACTTACCGGACCATCTATGTGGCATCCCCTCTTTCCCGAGCCATAGGGGTTTCATCCTTCAATGGAAAAACGGAGCTGCTTTCACCTCCCTGCTCTGTCCCACTCTGCGCCTTCCGTGGCTGTCTTCTCTGAAGAAGAGCGAGCAACACCACCATTGCTTCTCCACATGTTCCGGTGGCCACCGACTCGCCTCTTGGAAAATCCCATTGCCTGTCCCTCCCAAACTCCACCTGAAGCTCTTCAACTCCACGAGAGCCCCTCGGGAAGTCTCATGAGTTCCCACCATCGCTTCCGAGCCGGTGGAACCTTTCCCCCCAACCCACTTCTCTATCCAGTGGCCACACTGACCTTTCTGAAAGATGGACTGCGCCTTTTGCCCCTCCTCCTGAGAATCCCAGAATGGCTCCCCACTTCACTTCCACTTTAGCACAGACTCCTCAACATGGCTGGATTACGGTGAGCCGCACGCTGTGGCCCTTGCCGAACACCCCCCGCCCCCGGCACCCTGCCTAGATCCTGGCAAACTTGGGGCTGCCGTAGAATATTTGGCCTCTCCAGGCTCCAGGATCAATTCTTCTCGAGGGCCTCCAGCTACCCGAAGCCTTTCTCCACCCTCTTGAAATCCTGAACGAGTTTCTAAAAACACAGAAAATCATAGCAAGTCACAGAGCGTGTACTCAATCCCTACCACGTAGAATGGGGGGAAAAAAATCAATATTTCGTCCTGCTTTCTTGCCGGATATGTATGTTTTCAGGGTGACAAAACAATATAAAATCCCACTCATTTTCTGGCCCTCACCAACCCACTCCCATGTCCTTCCCCCTAGCAACATGCCTAGGTCAATTCTGGATGTGATGAAAGGCAGGGCATAAAAAAGAACTGGGCATCGCTAATCACTTTTTGTCTCTCTGTCCCTTTTCCACTTCTCCCTTCCCTGAGGGTGAGAATCCCCTTGACTCTTTCCTCCTTGTGCCCCAGAAGCGGGCGAGGTCCAATGAGGTTGTCATGATGGGTGATATTCGGCCTCGGGAAGGTCCTGAGAACCGAAGGAGCCTATCCTCCTGGCAGATCTTCCATATTCCTGAATCTCGGGGCCTGGCTTAGTGCAAACCCAAGAACATGGTCCTTGGAATCAGAGTGCCTTGTGGGCAGAATTCCAGAGGAAAGCCTGTAACCGCTCCGAGCTTCAGGATGTGTTGGAGTCTGAATTTCGGAGACTCTTTTTAAGGATCTTAGGAATTCCCTCCATAACAACTTTACAACTTTGGCCCCAACCCTGCTTTGGACCCAAGAACAAAGGGTGGTCGCGAATGACAGTTTTGCCATGGCATTGCAGGTACTTTTCTCTCTGAGAACCAATTTGCCTTCGACATATGCTGTTTGGTTCTACTGTGTCCCTTCTCTCTCATAGCCCCAGGCGGTTTGCAGGAGTGATCCCCTAACAACGTACCTAGAGTTGTACCCAAGGTCGTGTGTTACCACCTGTGCTTACCTTGGTCAGGCCACGTTGACTTATGGGTTTTTGTTTTCTTGTTAGCTTGGGAGACCTTATTGATACAAAGGGGTATTTATCAGGATGGAAAGTGATAATGCATGGTAAATGTTTTTCACCAGTGCCCGACAGGCATTCAGTGCCCAATACAATAGGCTCCTTATGAACCTCCTCTCCCTCTGTCCTGAGGCTGTGCTTGCTCAGCTGGTTTTTGAGGGCCAGTGACTTTTCTTCCTGGCACCTCGGGAAGCCCGGAAATCTCTCTCTAACCAAAAGCAAAGTGCCAGTACAGAAGGAGTCCCATCTTCTGAACTGCCTGTCCGTGTAGCTTGATTTTACCCTAGGCAGATGCCCGATCCTCCAGCCTGAACTCATGTGCCTTGCACGCTCATTGAGGTGTGCTGCGGTTCTCCCAACCGCAGGCCCTGTACCAGGTACGGATTTATTTTTCTGGAGGCCCAAGGGGGTTGCAAGTGAACGCGTGACCACATGGCATTTTCTGTACTCAAGTAAACCACTCTGACGTAGCGGTGACAGTAGCTCCACAAAGTGGCGTGTGGAGTTGGGAGGGAGTTTTCTGCCGTCCTTTGGAGCAACCTTTTGGGGGCCCCTTTGGACAGTAAAGGGGGCCCCTTTACTGTAAGGTAACACACTCCTTCAGATTCTTAGCTGCAGTGCCAATGTGCCTAGTGCGTTTTGATGTCACCATGTCATCTCTGGAACCGAATTTTCAACATCCACATCTGTGATGGGGCACATCCGTGCATTCCTGCAGCTGAGCAGTTGATCTTCAGCACCGTGGGTCACTGAGCAACTGAGGTTCTCACTCTGTTTGATGCACTAAGAGGAAACCTCATTCGATATGGTGAAGTCTCACTAACGTCCAGGTGGTGAACTTTTGGACCACCTCACGTACACATGGGATGTTCAGATGGACAAGGGAACTTAGGATACCAAGCAAAGTTCAGAGGTCCCACTCCTTCCTACTTCCCACTTGTGCTTCCCAAGATTGATCATTTTAAGGATTTTGTTTCCATCTTTCTGTCTATTCTTTGTACATCTTAATAAAGTACTCAATCTTTTATTTCAATAATTCTTCTACTTTGGACATCAGGTGACCACATTCTCCTGAGGAGGATTTCACTCATTCATTGTATCTTTGACCTGCTTTCTCCTTCTTTCTCTTAACTTTTTTCTTTTCTTTTCTTTTCTTGTCTTCTCTTCTTTCTTTATTTCTTTCTTTTTTTTTTTTTTTTTTTTTTTTTTTTTTTTTTTTTTTTTTTTTTTTTTTTTTTTTTTTTTTTTTTTTTTTTTTTTTTTTTTTTTTTTTTGTGCATTACAGGGTGTTCGAACCCAGGACCTGGCACACTCTAGGCAAGTGCTCTACCACTGAGCTGTATCGCCAGCCCCATTTTCATTTTAGTTTTGAGGCAGCTTCTCACTAAGATTCCCAGGCTACCTCTGGCCTTGAACTTGTGATCCTCCCACCTCAGCCTCCTGGGATGGTACTATTACAGGCATGCACACAGTGCCTGGCCCTTTCTCTCAACTTTTCTACCTCCTCCTGATTGTGAGCCCCTCTACTGCTGAATGTAGCAACTTTCAGTGATACATTGAACTCCCGGTTTCTTCCATGCAGGTTCGTCGGTTTCTCCAGGTTTCCAAGGAAATGAAGATGTTGCCATCGTTCCCCTTGCCTCTCTGCATCCTCTCCTCCGCCTTTCTGCCTGCCCCTTTCCAACCCGACTGGGAGTGACCCACGATTGCCTGTGGAAATCTAATGGAATCCTTTGTGCTTTGAAACCACACAAGCTGTTTATCTTTTAGTGGATTTCTAATGATGTTGACCTCTGGGCCAGGTTTCTTGGCTGAGTGTAGGCGGGGTCTCTAGGTGGGCATGAATCCTGTAGCAAGCTTAAATCATCTCTTTTGCTCTGTTCCTTGAAGTTCTGAAAATCTGACGCATGCGAGTTTGATTTGTATGGGAGGCATGCGTCAAACACATTCTCTGGCAATCAGGCAAATGGCTAGTAAACTCTCGAGCTAGTAACAGCCTATGAAACAGGTGTCAGTACAATCTCCATTTTTCACACGGGAAATCCTTGGTACCAATAGTCAGGAGATTGGCGCAAGGGCTCCCGGATGGTAAGTGGCCACTCTGCGATGTGATGCAAAGCAAGGCAGTCTCGGTCCCAGGTTGGTGACCACACTGTCATTCTCCACTGAGCCTCCCTCCTTTGCCTTATCAGAGCTCATAAATAGTGCCAGATTACCCCATGCTGTCAACACAAGTGCCACAACGCACAGATGTGTAAATAAGTAGTAGTGACCCCCGTACTGGCACGACCCCCACCATTCCCTGCCACCCGAATTTACAGAGAGCACGCTTATCTCCCTTTTTGTGGTACTCTCTCCAGTCCTTACAAATAGGTAGAAACACACTGGCATGTTCCTGTGCAGGCATTTTTTTTATTCTGTCAAATCTGAGATCATGTGCTTCGTGTACCTCTGCAACTCGTTACTTTCACAGAGCAGGTTAAGGTAACAGAGCCAGTTGATTCTCTTGTACTAAAGTCTCCGTGTATGTCCATGTTAGGGATGAACTGGACTTTATGTAACAATTCCTTGATCATTTCAGATGTTTTGCAGACAAGCCTCTTTCTGTGACGTGTCTAGCTTTCTCGGCTTGCTTTTAAGCATTTCTCTAGCCAGGCCCGCTGGTGCACGCCTGGGTTCCCCGAGACTCGGGAGGCTGAGTCAGGAGGATCGGGAGTCTGACGCCACAGGCAGCCTGTGTATCTTAGTGAGACCCTGCCACAAAATAATGAGAAAAACCTTGCTGGGAGTGGAGCCCAGTGGAGAGCACTTGCAAAGTGTGCGTGAGGTCCTCGGGTCAACCTCCAAGTACCGCAAAAGAAAAAGAAAAAAATTTCCCTTTACTTTTGCTTTTTAGGCAATGTGTTTGTCATAGTTCTTGGTGGGCCTTCTTTGGGTTTCCTGCTTAGAGTTCACACACCTTCTTGGGCCTGTGAGTTTATACTTTTGCCTCCTACGTGGAACATTTTGCCTTCTGGTGCTTTTGAATCCTTCCCTCCCAACGTTTTTCTTTCTTTCTTTCTTTTTCTTTTTCTTTTTCTTTCTTTTTTTTTCTTTTTTCTTTTTCTTTTTCTTTCTTTCTTTGTGTGTGTGTGTGGTGTGTGTGTGTGTGTGTGTGTGTGTGTGTGTGGTACTGGGGGTTGAACCCAGGGCCTCGCACCTGCATGTTTTTGCAAGTGCTGGACCACTGAGCTGCACCACAGGCCTTTTTTTTTTTTTTTTTTTTTTTTTTTTTTTTTTTTTTTTTTTTTTTTTTTTTTTTTTTTTTTTTTTTTTCCTTTTTGAGACAGGGTCTCCCTAAGTTACGCAGACTGCCTCTGGTCTTGAACTTGTGATCCTCCCACCTCCGCCTCATGAGCCGCTGAGATTACAGGCATGCGCCACCCTGCCCGGCTCCCAACGTTTTTCTTTCAGATACCCCAAGGGCACATTGGTGTGGTCACTTGATACTTCCCCTGGGTCAGCGAGTTTCTTCACAGTTTTGTTTCTTTGATTTATGGAGGCATCACCGATACATAACAAAATGCATCTACACAAAGCACAGGACAGAATCCGTCTGACGTGTGACCCATGGAGTAATCACCACAGTTAAGGCATGGAACATTTTTTCAGGCCCCTCACTGTCCCTCCTTGCAGGTCACCCTGACACTCCCCTCCCCGTCACCAGGCAAACAGTGTTATGCTCTCTGGAACTGTAGGCTACTTTGCATTTTCTGGAACGATGCACAAACGTTGACCGTCAAACACACAGGCGCACACACACACCCCGACCCAATATTGATTTGGGGGTTGGTCTGGCTTCTTTCAATCTCACGAATTACTTTGAGATCCATCCCTATTGTAACGTGCACCAACAGTTCATTACAGACTTAGTGCTGTCTGGTGTTCTCTTGCACAGGCACACAACTGTTTATCTCCTCACCTTACGTCGGATATTTGGGATGATTCCAGTCTGTGGCCACTACAAGTGAAGCTCTTATGAACGTCCGTGTACAGTTTTCGGTGGATGCGCGCTTTAACTTGGCTTGTAAGATCCTCAGGAATGGAGTGGCTGAATCCTATGGTAGGTGTGTACTTGGCCGTTTAAATGAGTGCAAAAGTGGTTCCCAAGGTGGTTCTGAAGCCAAGCATTGACAACAGATCTTGTGCCAGGCTCCCTGTTGAGCCCTTGCACCCACAATCATCACGTGAAGCATCACGTGAAGCATCTGTGATCAGCAGGGGGTGTTCTAGGGCCAGCTGCCCCCTCTAGCGTATCTATCTTGTAATATGTCAGGAACTGTACTCAGGCAAACTAATCAGTGACCAGAATAGCCCAAGGAAATAATCTTGGCTCTTGAGATTTGCAGAACTGAAAACCATCCTGTGACTAGGCGAGTAGGATCACATGCATGTCATTCATCCACAAGACTCCACCTATTTAGAAAGTGTCTGCCACTCTGTGATCACCCATCTCCTGAGTAAACT
>VMDO01042956.1:0-10210 GCA_007922755.1 Pedetes capensis
TAGTGAGCCTAGATCCAAATTCTACCTTATAAGATAAATGAAATTATTTTCCAATATGGAGTGAGAAATAACATATATATATATATACACACATACATACATATATATATACATATATATATGAATTTATCCTGATAGTGTCTTCCTAGTTCAAATTTACTATTATTTTCTCTTCTTTAATTGTGATTTAATTGAAAGCTCAGAATATGTGATTGATGGAAATTAAATATATTCCTGTATAATAAGAATAAGAAGTGAACATATTTAATCTTATATTTGAGGAGGTACTATATTAAATATTTTCCTATAAATTCTACTAATAAATGAATAGCTGTCACTTTGTTCCTGACCAATATTTTTCTTCTTTCAAGTAGATCCATAATCTGATGCATTTCTTAAGCAAACTCTTAAGAGAACACTTAAAAAAAATTTCCTTTTCTGCCATTAAAAATGCTTTTCAGCCATTCTCTGTCTTATCAACTACTAATCTGTGCTATTTCAATCTTTTAACATATACCTTTTATCTATTCACATTTCACAAATGTAAAGCTTTCAGTATAACTATATTCATTATAAGCTTTATGTTTAAAAGTTTACATATATATTCCTCAGAGATATGCTAATATGTATACAATACAATACGTATACGATAATTATAAATAGTCTTAGAATATAAAAGCTTTTAAAATCTATTTTTGAACAAAAATCTAATGACAATAATTTTGTTATTGTTTATTTGTTTTTCTATTTTTTGAGACAGGGCCACACTATGTAGACCAGGCTTGCTTCAAACTCTTGATTCCCTTAACCCAACCTCCTCAGTGTTGGGATTCCAGGTGTGCCACCAAGCCTGACTTTTAAGTCAACTTTACTGGGTGCAGTGGAGCATGCCTGTAACTGCAACTTAGAGGTGGAGGCAGAAGAAGCATAAGTGTGAGGACAGAGGCCACTTGCATAACTTAGCAACTCTGTCTCAAAAGAAAAATTTTAAAACAAATAGACTTGGGGTGAAACTCAGTGGTAGGGCACTTGTAAAGCATGTATGAGGCCCTAGGTTGAACCCCCCAGTACCACCAAAAAAAAAATTAAAATCAAATCTAGTCTTAATCACTTGTTTTATAGGTCATTTATTTTACAGATGACTAAAGAAAGAAATGGTCACTCCATTTTATGCATCATCTGATTTAATGGGAGGAAGGAGACCATGATTCATTGTTCTCCACCTTCCGAACACATAATAAAGGATGCCCAGAGTCATCACTCAGGTAATTGTCCTTATATAACTGCAAGTGGTGTTGCCTAGTTGCCTAGGTGCTGTGCTCCTGGGCTCACTGCCCAGGAATAAATTCACAAAACATTAAGGCAAGCGAAAGTGAAGAAGTTTCACTGAAGAGGTAGAAGAAAGAAAAAGCTTCTAACTTGAGTGGATTGCTGAAGTGAAGCAGTTGCCTTGGGTTTTATTCTTCTTCTGCGTGTTGTACCACCTGAGCTGATCAGTAGGCTCGTCTTTACTGCATAATGAGCTACAGGGGTTAGAAGGGCATTGATTTCTTTGTTTCTACATCAAGATTAATTAGTCATATGATTATTGGCCATACCATCTTCTGTTCTTCCCTCTGCAAAATGGAACTTAGGGAAATGAAATTCATGTGGCCTTGCTGGAGCTCATGTGGCATAACTTTTTCTTGTCAATCTTCTTGCCTGGGTGATTTTCTGTTTCCAGGCCTCATTCCCTGATATTTTTAGCTCATTACAATCCTGTTTTAACTTCTTTCACTTACATTCAATTGAATCTCAACAACTGTCTTGTGAATGACCTGTCATAAATTTAGAAGTTATCACACTACAGTTATTTAATTGGTTACAAATTAAAAGAATGCTACATGAGCAAGGTATTTATGAAGTTTTTATTTCAAAATGTCCTTTTGTTTTGTAAATATCTTTTCTCTTTTACATTTGCTTATATTGATAGAAGTTAATGGCTCTTGTCCCATTTTAAAGAGAGTGAAGTGAACATAAAAACTTAAAAATATTTTATTGAATGTATAAAAAGTATATTTAACAGAAAAAAGCTAAATGTATATATATATAGATACACACACACACAGAAGAAAGGGGAAGTATATTCCAAAATTGCATATAATTTCTTTTTTACTATATATTAATCAAAGGTACTATGAAATATATAGGTTGATAAGGGAGTAACAGTAACAGTTGATAAGAGAGTAAATTGATAAATGATGTAACAGTTGCATACTGGAAATTGCATAAGCCTGATTACTTTGCACCCCACCAACATTTATAAGTAAAGGAAGTATAGAAAATGGTAATGGTGCCATCAATGCCTTTCACCAAGTGTCTTTTTTCAAATCCTTAATAATTTCCTCAAGATTAATTCCTAGAAGTGAATAATTGGAACAAAGAGTATAAACATTCCGATTTATTTTTTATTTTACAAATTATTACCTTGAGCAATTTTACTAATTTTTATTTCACTAAAAGAAAATGACATTGTCTATTATCTTGCATTATTTCTAATATTCAAAAGTTACCTCCTGATCTCCACACAGTATATATATATATATATATATATATATATATATATCCTAATTCACTAATTCCACTGGCAATTTCTATTTTCTATAAAGGTGATTTGTTCTTTGATTTCTTCCTTGTGTGATAAAATTTTTTCTTTTTATGCTCAAATAATGATATACAAAATTCTTAGTTGTGTCCAGGATCCAGAGACATTGTTTTATTGTTTGGACTAGAATATTTAATTAATCTTTTTATCATATTTTTACCATTTATGTTATTTTGGCTGAATATTATCTGGTAATGCACCCTCCCAGGACTTGTGCATGTGTGAGAATGCCTGATTGTTACATTGAAATAGATGGGTACTCAAGTCTAATATCCTTGATCCATATTTTATTTCCAAATTTCAGAGTTTGCTCTATTATGTCTGGACACTTTGTACTACAGAGAAGTCAGAGGACAGATTAACTTTTCCCTTTTGTAGGTAATTTGCTTTTTCTGCCTGAATGCTTAAATAATCTTTATCTTTAAGGTCTAATTACTTATCTAGGCTATATCTTGCAGTAAAATGTACTGGGAGTAATTTCCTTTAAGTAGATTGTATCCTTGAGTTATATAGATTTGAATCTTCATTTTGAGGATTTTGGTTTAATATCTGCTGCCTTTCTGCATTCACTTGAACTCCTTTTTTTTTATGTGGAAATAAAACTTCCTGCACTGGGCACATTGTCAGGGCTCTTATGAGGCTCCAGCCTTTGAATATTCTTCACATACCAAAAGGATTAGATCTCTAGCTATTCCTCCAGCTAATAGTTTAATTATCTTAATCTCTGCAATGCAATTGATTATGTTGCTGTTGTTGTTAGGTGCTGTGGAGTTGGATCCAACTCATAGCAACCCTATATACAACAGAGGAACTACTACCTGACACTGTACCATGCCCTGCACTATATCAGTGCTCCTCTGCTATTCACGGGGTTTTCAATGACTTATTGACTGTCAGGTCCTTCTCCCAAACTTACAGTTCTTGGTATTCCCAGATGACTGGTTTCCTATACAAGTCCTAAGAGATCTGAGATCTGATGGGAATGCATGCCATAGTAGTAGGGCTGCAGGCACAAATAATTATATCCCTAATCTAAGTCCCAGGGTTACTAACATCTTATATCTCTACAATGAGACAGAGATGAAGTTCCAATAACTGAAGACATTTTAGGTCATTAAAATTTCAATGGAGGCTTCTGGATCATAGAGTAAAATAGTGATTTTTATTTACATATCATGTAGTTGGAATAGGACTAGGATGTAGCTCAGCCGTCAAAATAAAATCTGACAAATAAGCAGATAGTTTGAGTAAGTCAGGCATGGTGATTCATGCCAGTAATCCCAGTGACTCAGGAGTCTGAGGCAGGAGGCTTGGAAGTTTGAGGCCAAAGGCAACCTATGCAATTTGAGACCTTGTCTCAAAAGATTGAAAAAAAATGAAAGATTGGGGTAAAACGGAGACCCTTTCAGGAGGAAATGCCTTCATTTCCTCTTTTTCCCTCTTAAGATTGTGAGACTGGCACAGTGTTGGGTAGTGTTTTGTTCTGTTGTACATAGGGTAGCTGTGAATCAGATCCTATTCAATGGCAACTAAAAACAACAAAGGGTAGTCAGAAAAATAATTTCTCCTTGTCTCTCATCTTTAGAATTTCAGGCTATTTGTATAAGACTTTTGACCATTCTTTGATCATGTCAACCATGGATAACGGGTGGCATGAGAGGAGGCCAATTCCCTTACTACTCATCATAAAGTACTTGAGAAGAAATTTGTCAGTCTAGAAAAATGCATGTACACATTTACAATAAAATTAATGTTGTTGTTGTTGTTGTTGTTGTTGTTAGGTGCCGTCGAGTTGGTATCTGACACATAGTGACCCTCATAGGGTTTTCAATGGCTGACTGTTTCGGGATTGCCTTGGGAGTGGATTGCCAGGTGCTTCTCCCATAAAATTAATGTAGTTCAATATTAAAATACTTAACATTTGTATTCCATGTACTAATTTGGAAATATTGTTGATAACTATTTCTTTGTTTTCTATATTAAAAAATGGACAAGAATCATAAAACCTATTGACTTCTTTTTTCTTTCAATGTAACTGGACATGTATTATTGCTGTTGTTGTTGTTAGGTGCTATGGAGTTGGGTCCAAATCATAGGGACCCTCAGAGTGTTTTCAATGGCTTATTGTTTCAAGATTGTTTCAGGCGTGGGCTGCCACGTCTTTCTCCCGTTTTTGTGGTGCTGAGGACTGAAGCCAGGGCTTCAGAAAACACAGAGCAGCACCACACCACCAACTGAGCTATATCAGATCAGTTTCCCAAACTGATTTCAGTAGGGTTCTTCAGAATAGTTTCCAAGGTAGTTGTGACAGGTGATGCTAGGTATGAAGAAAGGGGCTATGGAAGCCCAAAGACAAACAATGGAGTTGTCAGAATGGAAGTGAAACTTCAATATGCCTAACAATTACATGTATTCTTGATAAGTTTGAGATGCATGGTACTTTGAATGAAGTGCTTAAGGGAAGATCTAGGCGGCCTCACTTCTTCAGCTATGGTAACCATTTTGAATACCTCTTATAAATGCAGAAGTCAAATGTGACCTGCATTTATCTTTTGTTGTTGGTATATATTGAGTATTACAATTTTAATGCAGATTTTTCTTTCTTAAAATGTGTATGTGTTTTTGATATCTGTGTGTTTGTGCATGTATGAATGATACTGTGTATCTGCATGTCTATTTCTGGATTCAACTCTCTTCCATTAATCTAAGAGAATACTATACTGTATTAGTCACTTTTGCCTAACTTTGAAAAATGTACCTGAGAGAACAACTTAAGGGTTCCTTTTTCGCTACATTCTTGCCACTATGTGTTGTTGCTGGTCCACTTTATGCTGGCTATCATCATTGGGACAATAATGTTTCAGTATAGTTTGATTTGCATTTTCCTGATGGCTAAAGATTTGCTATGAGTCAGATCCAAGTAGACAGCAGCTAACAACAACAACAAAGATGATGAGTATTTTTTTTTCAGGTATTTATTGGCCAGTTGTACTTCAGTTCTTGAGAAATTTATATTCAGTTCATTTGCCAAATTTAGTGGATCTTTTCTTCTTTTGGTATTTAATTTTTTGAGTTTTTTTAATAAATGTATTCTTGATGTACTTTGTCATATGAAGAGCTGGCAAATATTTTCTCTCATTCTATTGGCTGTCTATTTAATCTGTGAGCAGTTTCCTTTGCTATGGAGAAGATTTTAAATTTTGTGCAATCCTATTTGTCAATTTTTTGGTAGTATTTTCTGAGCTATTGGAGTCTAATTCAGAAAATCATTGCCTAGTCCTATATCTTGAAGTATTTTTCCTGTTTTCCTCTAACAATTTCAAAGTTTCAGGTCTCCTCAGCATATCATATATCAGTATTTTTTTCATGTCATTGTGTTTATTTACCTTTTTTGCACATTTTTTTATTGAATTTGTTCATAGTAGGTACTTTGCTAGAAAGCTTCTCTGAACATAAATAATTAGCATATATTAATGTTATAAAGTCACGAATTTCATCATGACATTTTCATACATGCATATTCACCTTCTCTGTTACTCCATTTTCTTCTCTCCTCTTTCTTTTCCCTTTTCACATCCCTAATGGCTTTATTTTCAAGTCCTTTTATTTTAATCTAAATTCTACATATGAAAGAAAATATGTGATTCTTGTATTTGTACTCTGACTTATTTAGCTTAATATGATGAATATTTTTTATGCTAACATAATGATTGAGGAGATGTTATACCACTTCTTTCCACCATGCCGATGTTTGGAGATTTTAAGTCAGACTCTATTCATTCTATATTTTAGATGAACTCTTCTTGACTCTCGTTACCTTTTTCACTTTTTTGATAAATATCTATCAAATGCTACCTATGTCCTTGACTGCAGCAGTACCACCCTGGCATCCTATCTCATCAGATCTTAGAAGCTAAGTAGGGTCAGACCTAGTTAGCATTTGGATGGGAGATTGCCTGGGAACACCAGGTGTTGTAAGCTTGGGAGGACTTAGCATCCCATTTCCAAAACACAATCAGCCATTGAAAACCCTATGAATAGCAGAGAAGCACTATTATAGTGCCAGGTATGGCACAGTGTTATGGAGTGTTTTATCTGTTGTATATAGGGTTGCTGAGTGGGATCTGAATCGATCACACCTAACAACAAAACCAACAACGTATGTCCCAGACCATGTCATAGGAATAGAAAATATGGGTTACACTGGGTGATAAAACAAAGGTGTTATAGTAACAGATGGCCTAGGAATTGTTATTTGTCCAAGAAATTTCCATGCTCAAATATGAAGATAGGCCATCATCAGAAGCCCTGACATCTGGAGAAAGACCTATCTCCACGTCCATATCTCTCAGGTTTTGTTTCACCTTTTAAATAAGTTGTCACGCTGTTGTGAGCAAGGTGGAGACAGACAGAATTTCCCTCCCCCAAGTTTTGGTCAAAACTGTAAATAAATTGATTTCGATTACTCTCTATATTATGTCATTTTCCTTATATGCGAGTAAGCATTTGGACACAGAGCCAGGCCTTATTATCTGGGGTTCTGGGAGTTTGCATGAAAATTGAAAGTGATAATTCTATTTTGAAGCTACCTAGGCTTACCACCAGTTTTCCTTTTTGAGCCCATTTTTTTCCCCTGAAGGATTTACTTTTTAGTTTCTGTCACTTTATTTTTCTTTTGTCCAGTTTTTGTTTGTTTGATTGGCTTTCTTGGCTCCTTTTCTCTCTATCTGTTTTTTCTTTTCTGCTAAAATAACCTACCATTCAAAGTTACATATAAGATTGCCATTCAGCTAATCTTGACTGGAAGACACATGTCAAAATAATTAACTTGGACTGTTTGGGGCTAAAAGAAAGAAGGTAACACACAATAGAAACTTTTTCTGTCACATGCAACTTGATTCAATAATTACAAGGCTTGTAAATCTTAAGTTTTAGTCATTTAACCAAATGGACTTACGTTAGTTTAGTTTGTCCTATATAAAATTTCAACTTAACTATCTGTGTTACAGACTTGATAAATTTATATCACCATATTGTTTTGTCTTATGAGTTCAAGTAATCTTGACTACTTAAAATCTATGAAAAGATAATATATTTGTGTCTATTAAATATGTTCCACAGGTTGTTGGTGTGTAAAAAACATACCATTGGTATACCATTAAGAGAAATCTGATCTAATTATTTTGAGAATAAGAATTTTTAGAGGAACAATAAGTATCTAGAAATAAAGATGTTACTTAAATTACATTTATATCGAATATAGGCCAATGATTTGGAAGGAATCAGCTTTAAGCAATAGAGCTTTAAGATAATTAGGGTCGTATTTGTTCATCAAATTAAAATGCCCCAAAGTCTATCATTTATATAAGGGCAATTTCCTTGATATTTGAGTAATAAAATACTCACAACATATAATGGTTACTGCTGTGAACTTTTACTTTTCAATATATAAAGATGGCTGGTCCATGTAGGATGTGAGCATATACAGGCTTATACATGTTATTAGAGGATGTGGGTCTGGAGATCCCTGTGACACCACATGGAAGTAGGAGTGGGTCCAGGAAGCTGGCAGCAAACCTCAGTCTTTGATCACATTTATAAAAGAATTTAAAAATAGACCTAGACTGTAACTTAAAGGATAAATGTATAGAGTTGGAAAAGAGGAGATTTCCTCTGAATTCTGGGGCAAGCAGGCTCAGGAGTGAGGCTGGCATGAGGAGAATGGAGATGGGAAGACAAAGAGAGAACATTATGCTTTTTGAAATAGAAATCAGAGCACAGGGAGGTCCAATGGTGAGGCTGCAGGCATCTCTGATCAGTTGTGTAGAACTGTGGACATCTGTAGGCATCTATGGACATCTGTAGACTTCCACGGGCTTCCAGACACTGTGGGCACTGTTTCAAGCTGTGGCCATTACTCTAGACTCTTGCTGAAAACTGTAGACATTTATGAGAATTGTGGGTGACAGAACACTGTGTCAAGGGGAGGGACTTTTTTTTTTTTTAAGTTGCTATCTCATTAACCCCCATGTGTCTGTCAGCTTGTGCTGTAGGGGCTTTGCATTGTTGATACTGAAAGCTATGCCAGTGGTATTTCAGATACCAGCAGGGCCACCCATGGTGGACAGGTTTCAACTGAGCTTCAAGACTAAGGCGGACTGCAGAGAAGGACCCAGCAACTCAGTCTCAAAACAGCTATTGAAAACTTTATGCGTAGCAGAGATGCACTGTTAGATATAATGCTGGAAATTGAGACCTCCAGGTTGGAAGGCATTCAAGAAACGACTGAGGAGAGTTGCCACCTCAAAGTAGAGTTGACAATAGTGATAGGAATGATGTGGCATGACTCAAAATGAGAAGAAAAACAGTAACTGCAACAATTGGCTTAAACAAAAAGATTGTGTGCCTAGTGTAGTGTTGGGTAGTGTTTTGTTCTGTCATATGTAGGGTCACTATGAGTTGGACTCAACTGCACCTAACAACAACAACAACAACAACAACTACAACAACAACAACAACAACATCTTATCAAAGGGACAGATATCCTTTCTCTCTTTTGATCTTTTTTTCAACTGTTTCATATTTCTCTCACTCTTAGGCTTAGGCTGTCCTTCCTAGGTTGTGAAATAGGTTTTCCTGTTTATCACAAGAGGGATTTTGTGTCAGATGAGAATTGATACTTCCTATTCTGGACATGTAGGTACCTGTGACCTTCACATGTAAAGAGAGATACTGGATGTGATCAAGGCCACTTGTAAGAAGGTATTATCTACCAGCAATCATGCTATTTGCAACAACACTATCTGTCAGGGAGGTACTGACCACCAGAACAAGCCATTTGTCTCTGAAGGAGCTTACATTGATATTTATGTCTCCAAAGGTGGCTTGGAAACAGATGGCTGCAAAGGGTACCTTTATTCCCTTTCTTCCTGCCAAGTCTCTCCTATGATGTGCACACACACACACACACACACACACACACACACACACACTTTTTTTATATGTTTATGTAAAACAGCATTCAAGTCATAAGATATGTTTTATTAAATTGCTGGAAAATTTTGTTTAACTGTTTAGATAATAGTAGACAAGTGTTACTTTTTGCTTTATAGTATCTGCATCACTTATTTTTTTATTGTGTTTTATTCTTGTTGATTTAATCTCTCTTGAAATCTAATTGAGAAAAAGTGCCGA
The DNA here is from genome assembly GCA_007922755.1 of Pedetes capensis. NCBI lineage: Eukaryota > Metazoa > Chordata > Mammalia > Rodentia > Pedetidae > Pedetes > Pedetes capensis. The sequence goes on from VMDO01042956.1 coordinate 9,839, forward strand.
GATTTTGAATACATACCCATTAAAATTTTTGCCAATTTTGCTGTGGTAAAATAGCTATTTTTTTCAGGAAATTTCTAAAAGTACCTCAAATAAAACTTTTATTCTAAAGCAGATTATAGAAAGGAATGCAATTTGATTACTTTTAAAAGTTATAGACAAAAAGAGGATACAGGGAATGTTTTATATATATTTTATATGTTTATATGTTTTATATATGTTTATATGTTTTATATGTTTATAAAAAGTGCATTTTTTCAAGTATATTTAAGAATCCAGCATATGATGTATGCAAATGTAATTGCTGTGTGACATTTTCCTAATTTATGGAGATTGCTAACCACGAGTTTGTTAAAATGTGTAGATATATCTTAA
>VMDO01042957.1:0-10209 GCA_007922755.1 Pedetes capensis
AAAGACATTCTGAGTGTCTCTTATTTGGAATATCAGCAAATCCTTAAAATAAAGGAAAAAATGTTGCAATGAGGTCTCAAAATTGCAAGTTACATAGTAACTAATCTTTGAATTACTTGGTAATCTCTAGTATAATTATCAAGTAATTTGTAGGAACATATAATTCCCATGTAATTATAGAGCTATTATAGATGCCCTACAAAATAGCATGCTAGTACAGCCTTACCAATCTAGAATTATTGCCATCTTTTAACATTCACTGACTGCAATATTCATGAATGAAACATCTGACTTTTAAGTGAAAAGCTGCAGATGCATTATGTACAATAGCTATTCTTTCTATCAAAAATATGGCTTATTTTCATCATATGTAAAAAGAGATTCCTCCCACCATGCCTATAAAGATATTCTAAATTGCTATTCTGCATGTTTAATTAGTATATGAAAAGTGTCATTAATATATAAGAAAGGTTTGCAATCTCATGTTTAGTCTTATTTTAAACTCTGTTTTGTGTACTCTTTTACAAATCTTTCTTCTCAAAGAATATTTGAAATTGAGTGAAATGGTACATTTTGGCAGAAATCTACAAATAAACATTTTCAGAAATTGTTGATAGAAATGACACTGATGTAACATGATTTAAAACCGAATGTTATAGCATTTTAAAATCCAAATAATAGATGATATAAGGTTGCTTCTCTGTAAGATTTGCTTTGTTTTTGTGCTACTTTTTCATTGGCAATATAGTTTATCATGGCCCCTGGCACGTTGTGGGAGACACAGCTCTAACTACACACCTTATGCGGCCCTATGTCTCATTTTTCATTTCCATGTCAAGGCATTTAAACTAAAAGATTGTGGTTACTGATAATGGAAGGCACCAGCTCCATTCAAGACTTATAATTTCAGCACATGTTCTCATTCTTCTTGTTCTGAAATCTTTACACTTTGGCCAACAGGGATTTCACTTATTTCATTGAAAGCTCATCTACATATTGCAAAAGTGATTCAGGTGGTGGAATCTGCCATACTGTCAGAAGTTTCTGTGTTGATCTTCTGTGGTCAAATGGAATACAAAAGCAAATACGTGGGTTATAGTTTAAAAAATATTCAAATCCAAGTAATCACATTAACAAGAATCTTTTGAAAGGTTCATGATTTAACCCAAATATAAGGCATCTGGTAAAAAAACTAAAAATAAATAAAACAAATTGTTATATTTTTCCCATAAATTAAATTTTATTTCAGAACTTTTGCTTAAGATTTGGAGAGTTATTCCTAAAAATAAGCATGAGAAAGCAATTATTCACCTTGAAGAATTGAAGAACAATTACTAAGTGTTACTTTTGATAGTTTTTAGTTAAATTTTAGTCACTTAAATAGTTGATTTGTAGTCTCTATTTAAGTAGTAGCAAGTTCTCTGATTTACTTTATACTTTTTTCAATGGATACTAATTTATTTTAATCAGAATTGTTAAGGTTTCAATTCATATGATATAACATCAGTTAGGTAAACTGAAAGACCTTGCATTTTTCATAATAAAAATTATGAATATAGAAATTATGAGGCAGATTGAACAGAAACAAAGAAATGTTATTTATACATTTTGTTCCATAAAAGTAAGGAAATTGAAGACCAAATATTTGCTCAATAACACAGGTCAGCAGTGATGCTAGATAGTCTATAGCCCTCTAACTGGCATCCATTTTTACTTTTGTCTTATGAAGCTACTTCTAAACTTCAGCTTTATTTAAAATTAGTTTTTATTTATTTCATTTAAATTAACCTTTACATTATTTATATCTTTTGGTAACAGAAAGAGAAGAGGGAAAAGAGGCACAGAAACACTAGGAGATGATAAATCTGCTAGCCCAATAAAATACCATAATGATCATATTCTTCCCTTAATATTTTGTCACATATTTAGAGTTCATTAAAATTAATTTTTGATAGGAAATTGTCAGGATTTAATTACCTACTTTTTCACATTTAGGAGGATTGAAGATATACATATGCCATATTAAACTATATTAGATATCATTTAAATTATTTTTAGGAAAAATTACAGCAGAAATATTAAAATCGTGAGTGGAGATAAAGCTTAAAATCTATAAATGAAAAATGTTAAGTGTCTGGCTCCCAATACATTTTAAATTCCCACCAACCACACTAAAATATAAAATAAAAATATTCTTCAAAGTATATCTACACATAATCTATATTTTATTTAATTTTAACTAAAGTCCATACATTTTCACGTAAAATTGATATAACATTATTTGTTACATTATTTGGACTATGAGCCTAATGAAGTGAAGAGTTATGTTACATTGAAAAAAAAAGTCTTGATGTAGATCTAGTTCAGAAGTTAAGTATGCATATAACTTTTGAGAAGCTATTTAACTTTCTCTCAGTTCTGCAAAACAGCTCGCCTCCTACCCCATGCCATTTGAAAAATGTTAAAATTGGACTAAATGACCTATAAGGTCCTACATGGAGTGTGCTATTATTTTAATGTATGTTCATGTAATACATTCCTCCATAGCTAAGATACATTGATATTCAGTATGTTACAAGGTTCCCAATTCATATTTATAAGACATAGATTCAGGGTAATGTACTGTGGCATGAAATACATTATAAATATGTGAATGAATAATACAGAATCTTTGATCCTTAACTCTTGCCAACATTACTCATTAATTGAATTCCTAATCTTAGATTCAGCAACAACTATGGTATCTGTCTTGTCCCATTTAATTTTTAAGTGAGCAGGCTCCTACTATGAACTTAAAATCTAACAATTTATATCTGAAACAAAGAAATCTGCCTACATCCCTCATATCTTAATTTGTTTTTCCAGTACCAGGCATTGAACCCAGGTCGTCACACATACTAGGCAAGTACTCTACTGCTGAGCTGAACTCCGAATCCATTTTTTTATTTTGAATTTTAAGATATGTTCTCATTAAGTATGCAGGCTGCCTCGGGCCTCAAACTTAAGATCCTCCTGCCTCAGCTACTCGAGTTGTTGAGATTACATCCATGTGCCATGGCACCAGGCAAATATTATCCTTTTAAAAATAAACTAAATTATGTGTTCATTTAGGAGAAATTCTGACAAGCTTCTACTACATATTCCCACCCATTACATGAACCATAAACATTACAAAACAGAACATTTATTTAGCAGAACACATAATTGTTTTTCCAAAGTAGAGGAAGAAATAAAATGAGATTAAAAAATCAAAAACTAAAATAAAATAATGTAGTCTCTGAGGTTGGGTAGTTAATAAACACACTTTTTTTATCCTTCAGAAGTAGCAGCTGATCTGAGATACAAATAATTTTTTTGGAAAAAGTTTAATCAATAAAAGCACTACCAAAAGTTTTAATAATTCACAGAAAATACAATTAATCTCTTCAGTAAAGGCAGATTATGAAATTTAAATTCTTAGCTGAGTATCATGAATTATACCTTCACTTTATTTTTCTCTTTATTTCACTACCTCAAATATATAATTGGTGAAGCAAAGCCACATCATCTCATAGAGAAATTATTCACTGTGTATTCCAAGGTGATACCATTGTTAGACTTTCTGGATAAGCTGTATTCATCTTAATATATTTATATACTTATTAGAGAACAGAGTGAATACTTTGGTCTTTCAACTAAGATATTCATCTAGAAAAAAATTATCAATTGAGATAATTCCTCTAAACATAACAGAAGAAAATAACTTTTCATTTTGTTGTTGTTAGGTGCCGTCGAGTCAGTATCCGACTCATAGCGACCCTCATAGGGTTTTCAATGGCTGACTATTTCGGGATTGCCTTGGGAGTGGATTGCCAGGTCCTTCTCCCTTTTTTGCAGTGCTGGGAATTGAACATGGGACCTCAGAGACTGTGGCACAGAGCTCTACACACTGAGCCAAATCCCAGCCCAACTTTTCATACATTTCATTATTTTTATTGCTTCATTCTAAGAATGTTTATATATACTAAACATAAGTCATTTATCAAATAATTCATAGATTCTCACAAGCAATGAGTTGCCTACTCATTTTTTGATTGTTACCCTTTTTTAATAAATTTTATCTTGGAACAGTTTTAGAGATTTAAAAAGAAAGCAGAGAGAAAAAAGTAAGAAAGAAAGGAAAGAAAGAAAGAAAGAAAGAAAGAAAGAAAGAGGGGGAGGGAGGGAGGGAGGGAGGGAGAGATGGAAAAGAAAAGAAAAAAGAAAAGAGAAAAGAAAAGGCGAGGTGGTGCATGCCTGTATTCCCAGAGACTCTGGAGGTGGAGGCAGGAGGATAGCAAGTTCAAGACGAGAGGTACTCTGAGTAATTTAGGGAGACCCTTTCTCAAAAAAGTAAAAAAATGGGCTGAGGGTGCAGCTCAATGGTACAGCACTTGCAAAATATGCAAGCTAGAAGCCCTGGGTTCAACCCCCAGTATGGCAAAACTAACTAAGTAACTAACTAAATAAATAAATAGATAAATAAATAAAATTTTAAATAAGAAAAAGAAAAAAAAGATAGAAAGGCTAGAACAGAGAGTTCTCATGTGTTCTACACTTATTTTTCCCTATTATTAACATTTTATTTTAGTTTAAATTTATCGCAGTTGATGAACCAATGTTGATATATTATCATTAACTAAAGACTATATATGAAAGAAAGACATGGCAGCCCACTCCTGACGCAATCCCAAAACAATCAGCCATGGGAAACCCTATGAGGGAAGCTATGAGTCAGAGACAACTCCAGGGCACCTAAAACCAACAACAATGATCACACATTTCTTACATTTCCTTAGATTTTACCTAGTCTTTTTTAAATTATTATTTTCTAGGATATCATATTGCATATAGCAATCTCATCTCTTAGCTAAGCTTTCTCTTGATTGTAACAGTTCTTCAGACTTTTCTTGCTTTTGATGGCCTTGATAATTGTCAAGAGTATTGCTCAGGGATCTTTTAGAATGTCCCTCAGGTGGGATTTGTCTGATGTTTTTCTCATGATTCATCTTGTTATGGGAAAGGAAGTCCAAAGATTTAAAGTATTATTTATCACATCATATCAAAGGTACACACTGTCAACATGACATATTACTGTTAACATTGACTTTGATCGGCCAACTCAGGTAGTATTTTTCAGTTTCTCCATTATATTCTTTTTTTCTCCTTCACATATTGTATTCTTTAGAAAGAGGTAACTTGGAGTGAACACTGAGGAAAGCAAAGCATCTATACAGATCATGTAGAATTTTTATTTACTAGAGATTTATCTCCTCATTTATTCAATTATTTATATGATGATGTATTCATAGATATCTACCTTATACTTTATATTTTTATCAAATAATTGTTTAGTTTGTTTCATAGTTATTCCAGCCTTAGCCATTGGCAGCTCTTTAAATTGGCTTCTGTGTCTCTTTGACAGGCTATCACTATGGGATATTTACTTTTAATCATATCCTTATTCTTTGAAACTACAATGTGTTCTAGTCTTATCAAGTATATTTTCTGCTCCAAATCTACAAGTGGCCATACTTCCAAGGACTCCTATTTACAGTCATTGAAGGATAGCATTAGAAATTGAGCAGTGTTAGATGTGCTGGGTGGTACTACTTTTCATTGTTCCTAGGCTCTCTTAGCTGTCAGAAGATACATAAATAGCTCATCCACATGCAGAAAAATGAAAGTGGATCCGCATCTCTCAATATACATGAGAGTTAACTCAAAATGGTTAAAAGATCTCAACATAAAACCAGAAACTTTAAAACTCATAGAAGGCAAGATAGGCAATACACTCCATCATATAGGCATTGGAAAGGATTTCCTTAATAGGACCCCATTGCTCAAGAAATTGCAACAAGAATAGATAAATGGGATTACATGAAATTAAAAAGCTTCTGCATAGCAAAAGAAACAATTAACAGAGTCAAGGAAAACTCCACGGAATGGGAAAAAATCTTCACATTTTATACATTTGACAAAGGTCTAATTACTAGAATTTATAAAGAACTCAAGAAAAAAATTCCCCAAAAACCAAACAACCCAATATACAAATGGGCAAAGGAACTCAGTAGACAGTTCTCAAATGAAGAGGTCCATAAAGCCATGAAACACATTAAAAAGTGCTCAATATCCCTAGCCATTAGGGAAATGCAAATCAAAACAATGCTGAGATTTCACCTTACACCAGTAAGAATGGCCAAGATCAATAAAACAAACAACAACAAATGCTGGCGAGGTTGCGGAGAAAAAGGAACACTTTTACATTTTTGGTGGAGCTGTAAATTGATGCAACCACTGTGGAAATCAATATGGAGATACCTCAAAAAACTAAAAATAGATCTACCGTATGACCCAGCTATAACACTATTGGGAATTTACCCAAAGGGAGATGGTTCATCATACCACAGAGACACCTGCATCTCCATGTTCAATGCAGCGCTTTTCACAATAGCAAAGATATGGAATCAACCAAAGTGCCCTTCAACAGAAGAATGGATAGAAAAACTATGGTATATATACACAATGGAATACTATTCAGCAATCAAGAAAAATGAAATAAGGTCATTGGCAGCAAAATGGATGGAATTAGAGAAAATTATTTTAAGTGAACGAACACGAGCTCAGAAAGAGAAACACATGTTCTCACTCATATGAGGGAGCTGATTCAAAATTACAAGAAGGAAAAAATCCTACTCAAAGGTCAGATCATAATAAAAGGGGGGTAGGGAAGATAAGAATGATGTCGATGTAAATGGACTAGAAATCGCATGTAATTGTTCTAACAAGATGAAAACAAAGACCACTACAGGAAAAGTTTCTATCTTAAACAGAACTGGAAGCCAAGGACATATAGAAAAATACTAGTAAGTAAAAGATAGAGAAGACTTGGATGGGAAACTTAGATGAGAAGGGGGGGAAGCATAGGGGAGGGTAAGAGGTAACCTATATGAATAATGTTTATCAAATTGCATATATGAAAATTGTCACAATGAAAAACATGTCAAAATGAATCACATTATGATGTACATTAAAAATTTCTAATAAAAAAAGAAATAGCTCTCAGAATACCACATGCTGTAGGATTGGGAGAAAGCCCCAAAGGCCACTTCAGAAATAATCAGCCATCAAAAACGCTATGAATAGCACAAAAGCACTGACAAAAGTGCCTGGTATGGCACAATGTTAGGGAGTGTTTTGTTCTGTTGTACATAGGGTTGCTGTGACTCAGACCTGACTTGATGCCGCCTAACAACTTATGTAAAAATCCCAAGCTTATATTAAGAAAATCAGGATGCCATGCTGATATTTCCAGCACTAATTCATAATGAAAGGGATCATTCTATCATTCTGGCTTCAATTTACTTAATTGTTCAATTATAATACACATATAGTGGCAGCAGAATTATTTTTTCTTTTTCAATCTGAGGCCCTTGTGCATACTAGGCAAGTTTACTTCCACTAAGATATACCCTCAGTCTGTTTATTTTTATTATTATTTAAATTATGAGATAGGGTCTGTTTAAGTTACACAGGCTGCCTCTGGCCTCAAATTCACCATTCTTCTGTCTCAGTGATCCATGTTGCAGGGTTTACAGGAATTCTCATGGCTCCCCCACTAGAATTTTTAACCAGTATTCACATGGGAAACAACTTTAGCAACCAGAGTAGAGGACATGTAAAGAAGTTTTCATTTGCTTGTTTTTATCTTTCCTTTACTCTTACAAGTTCCATTCATTTTGTAAGTTGACATGCCATCACCTCTTTATTCCCTTTAGTGAAGTCATTTCATAAAATTTTTGTATAGACTTATTTTGTCACATTGTGCATTTTGTCTTGGGATACTCAGCTTCCTTTTCTGGCTTTTTAAAATGGCGTACATTAAAGTTCACACTTTGTGCTGTAAATTTCTAGGGATTTTGAAAATTCCTGGTGTCAAATACCAACCATAAACCTATTGCTATAGATTGGATCTAGGAGGTACTCTAAAGGCCCATGTGTTTCAGGCAGTGGAACATTTAGAATGTGGGCCCAATGAAATGAAATTAGATCATCAGGGGAGAGCCTTTGAAAAAGAGATATTAGAACCATGGCCCCTTCCCCCGCTCTTTCTTCTCAGCTGCCATGTGGTGAGCACTTTCCTTTGCCAGCCTTATCCACTATCGTGGACTGTCTCATCACAGGCCCCAAGCACTGGAGCCAACCAATCATGGGCTGAAACCTCTGAAACCATGAGAAAAATATACATTTTCTCTTTTTAGTTTTATTTCAAGTACTTTTTGCAGCAATGGAAATCTGACTAACACAAATAGCATTGTTGTTGTTAGGTGTCTTCAGTAGGTATCGGACTCATAGTGACCCTATGTACAACAGGTGAAACATTACTGTCAGTGTTTCTCTGCTATTCAAAGGGTTTTCAATGGCAGATTGACTTTTGGGAGTGGGTTGCCAGGTCTGTCTCCCAAGCCTACAGCACCTGATGTTCCCATCCAAGTACTAACCCATCCAAGTACTAACCAGGCCCGACCCTGTTTAGCTTCCGAGATCTGATGGGATAGGATGCCACAGGGCTATGGTTGCAGGCTACAAATAGCATACAGAATAATAAATTTCTGATGCTTCAGCTATTCAAGTTTTCACCTAAACTGCTTGCCACTACCGATGTCTATGTTGTTGTTGTTGTTAGGTGCCGTCAAGTAGGTATCCAACTCATAGAGACCTTCTGTACAACAGGGGAAACACTATTGTTAGTGCTTCTCTGCTGTTCATAGGGTTTTCAATGGCAGACTGGCTTTTGGGAGGGGGTTGCCAGGTCCTTCTCCCAAGCCTACAGCATCTGGTGTTCCCAGGCAGTCTCCCATCCAGGTACTAACCAGGCCCGACCCTGCTTAGCTTCCGAGATCTGATGGAATTGGACACCACAGGGCTACTTCTGCAGGCTCTGATGTCTATAGTGTCACTATAATTTTTCCTTTTCAGAATATTTATAGTTGGAATCATACAATATGCAGCTGTTTAGATTGGCTTCTTCCACTGAATAACATGCATTTTATATTCTCCATGTCTTTTCATGGCTTACTACATCTTTTCCTTATATCACTGAATAATATTTCATTTTATGGACATATCATAGTTTGTTTATCCATTCACATGCTACAGAACACCTTTTTTGCTTCTAGTTTTCCTACTATATATAAAGCTACCATACATATCCACTTAAGGAATATTTATTTTTTCTATGGACATGTTTTCAAATTACTTGGATAAATACCAAGATACATAATGACCAGCTATATGGTAACACTATGTTTAGATTATGAATAAAATGCCAAACTATCTTTGTAACAAGCAGTGTCAGTGGATTTTAGCTTTCCTTAATAGGTGTCTAATGGTATTGTATTGTTTCAATTTCCAATTTCTAATGATTTCAACCTTAAGCAGTCTGAGAAAAAATTCCTCAAAGAATGTATTCAGTAACAGCAGGGAATTGCAATCAAAATATGCGTGCCATAGTAACCTATGGGCATATTCAGAGAGGCTAAGGAAATGGAGACTTTTCAAACATAAAAATCAGAAGGATTTCATAAGATATTATGAAAAAATATTCCTTGGCCATTTTGATTAATGATAAGTGACATCTATCTGAGATTGAATAGATGTTGTGGGCCAAATATCCTTGTGGAAATGATTTTTGTAAAATATTGTGCTGCCCTCAATGCAAGCTTGTGGTTCTGGAAGTCTTTTTTGTTAGTTACTATCAGGTAACCTTGGAGAAGGACGCGGCAACCCACTCCCAAGGCAATCCCGAAACAGCTTTTGAAAACCCTATCAGGGTCGCTATGAGTCACCCTCAACTCGACGGCACCTAACAACAACAACAACAACATCAGATAACCATGCATTAGGACTTCTCTTTACAACTTCACATCTTTATCTACTTTTTTGGCTAAGATTACCAGTAATTCCATTTGATTCTGACAATTTTCGTATTTCTTTCACAATGCTATATTCACTTATTACTTTAAGGACAACTTTGTAGATATTTACAGATTTATGTATTAAAGATCATGTTGGATAAATATGATTTCATTTCTTCTGAATATATTTAATTTCATTACTTTTTTGCTATACTAATGAAAGTAGTACTTTTATTGCTATGATAAATATAGTGGGAGTGGAAATTAGCCTTGT
>VMDO01042958.1:0-10129 GCA_007922755.1 Pedetes capensis
AAAAAAAAAAAAAAAAAAAGTTTGTGTATGGACATTGAACAATCCATTCTGGATTCTAGCGTAAGCAAGTTATATCAAGACTAGCATATTTTTTTGAGAAGTTCAGATAGAGTTTCATGATGTCATATTGTTGATGAAATTTTAATAGATTGAAGATATTTCATGAATGATGTGGGTTGAGTCAATGCTTGGATGTCATGAAGTTACTACCAAGATTTGTGAATCCTTATTCATTTCAATCACAGCCTAAAGACTAGACATGTCATTTCTTTTTTTTTTTCCTTTTCTTTTTTTAGGGCACTTGGGGGCTAAACCCAGAGCCTAACTCATACTTTGCAAATGCTCTACCATTGGGCTATACCTCTAGCCTATTTTTAATTTTGAGACAAGGTCTTGCTAAGTTATGCAGGCTGCTTCTAGCCTTCAACTTGTGATCTTCCTGCCTCAGCCTCCTAAGTTGCTGGGTTAGAGGCATGCTGGCTGGATATGTAATATTTTTTACTTGTTGTTATATATTTGTAGGTGCTATAGGATTTAATTTCTGCCTGCAGCTGTACCACTGTGGCCTCCGATCCTATCAGATCTCAGAAGCTAAGCAGGGTTAGACCTGGTTAGTACTTGGATGGGAGACCCTGTGGGAACACCAAATGCTGTAGGCTTAGGAGAAGAACCTGGCAACCCAGTTCCAAAAAACAATCAGCCATTGAAAACCCTATGAATAGTAGAGAAGCACAAACAATAGTGTTTTGCCTGTTGTATGTAGTGTCGCTATGAGTTGGACACCAACTCAATGGCACCTAACAAGAACAACATAGGATTTAATGTAATGTGAATTCATTAAAAATTTTAAAAATTTTGCACATAAACATTTTTAAAATAAATATTTTCTACAAGATTAGAATCAGTAAAATGAGTGCTTGATTTAGAATTTGTATTTTTGAATAAATATTGCTTTCATATGTGAAAGGTAAGATTCCATTCTGGGTTAGCTATTTAACTAGTTGTGTGGCTCATTTATCTTTTTTCATGTGAAAAATAGAGATAATAATATAAATTATATTCCAGCCGGGCGTGGTGGCGCACGCCTGTAATCCCAGTGGCTGGGGAGGCGGAGGCAGGAGGATCGCAAGTTCAAGACCAGAGACAGTCAGTGTAATTTAGCGAGACCCTGTCTCAGAAAATAATAAAATCTGCAAAATGGGCTGGGGGTGCAGCTCAGTGGTCCAGGCCCTGGGTTCAACCCCTAGTACCACACACACACACACACACACACACACACACACACACAAATATATATATATGTTATATTCCTATGTGCATTTTGTCAGTCTCAAGTGCTTTGAAGAAGCCATGTACTTTGAGAATATTAGATATTGGGCTGGACTGATATGTCTTAGAACTGGTATATAGCTTAGAAAGTCAAACATCATCTGCCTTATGATATTATGTAATAAGAGGTATATAGCACCAACTATGAAGTATTATTTCCAAAATATTGAACCTGAATCCAATCACTAGTTGAGATGAACATAGGTCTAAGTAGTATTTTGTAGTAAATACAGAAGTTAAAGGAATAAGCTGAATGACATCACAGGGAAGCAGTCCATCCAATCCAGAATGTGAACATCAGACAGGATAATAGCCCTATTTCTCTGACAGGTTAATAGCACAAGAAACAGGAAATCATCACAGAATAAAGACATATTAGCCAAATTCAATGTATGAACATTGTTTGGATCCTAATTTGAACAAACAAGTTTTAAAAAGACATTTTTGAAACAACCAGGAGACGCTATTGAAGATTGGTTATTAAATAGAATTCGGAAGTTATTGTTAATTTTGTTGGGTATGATAATGGTGCAGTGGCTATGTTTAAAAACCTTATTAATTAGAGATTTTTTTTTCCCCCAGTACTGGAAGGTTGAACTCAGGGCCTCAAGCATGCTAGGCAAATGCTCTACCACTTGACTACACCTCTAGCCCTAGAGGTGTATATTGGATAATCATGATTTCTGGGCTTTCCATTAAAATATTCCAGAAGAAATAATGGCAGAAGCAGGGGGCGGGGGGAAAGAGAGAGAGAGAGAGAGAGAGAGAGAGAGAGAGAGAGAGAGAGAGAGAGAGAGAGAGAGAGAGAGAGAGAGAGAGAGAGAGAGAGAGAGAGAGAGACAGAGAGAGAGAGAAAGGAAGAAAGAAAAAAAAAAAAAAAGAAAGAAAGAGAAAGGAAGGAAGGAAAACCAAAACAAAAGTCAGGGAGAAAGGAGAAATGTAACAAGATTGGCAAGGTTTTCATAATTGTTGAAACTTGGGGTTCATCATACTATTTCTTCTATTTCCAAGTGTTTGTAAGTGGTATTATAAAAAGCTTTTAAAGGGGGGAGCATGAAAATACATAAGAGAGGAATTGAAAAAGTCCTGGTGAATGACAATGAAAGATACGAAAAAATTAAATAAATAATTTCCTACAATTGACTTAAGAAGAAATAGAAAACATATTAAGCAAGACTTATAACCATGAAATCATGAAGTAAGTAAGTAGTCAGAAATTTCTACTGATACTCCAAAAACATCAGCAGGCCCATAGAGTTTAATGGTCCAATTGGTCCAACAAGCATATAAAACCAAACAAAACAAAGAATATTTTACAAAAACCGTGTCAGAGAACAAAGAGGGAAAACTGCCTATCAGGCTCACCTACTATGGATGTGAGATTTAAAAGGGTTAATTAAGCTGGGCACCATGGTTCAGGTCTGTAATCCCAGCAACACGGGAGGGTGAGGCAGGAGAATTGCAAGTTCGAGACCAGATGCAGCCTGCGCAACTCAGTGAGACCCTGTCTCAAAATACAAAATAAATATGGAGCTGAGGGTGCAGCTGAGTGGTAGAGGACTTGCTCAGCATGCAGAGGGCCCTAGGTTCAAACCCCAGTACTGCAGAGAGAGAGAGAGAGAGAGAGAGAGAGAGAGAGAGAGAGAGAGAGAGGTTAATTATAGAAACTTGGTTTATGTACCAAACTTGTAACAACTGTTATATCTGAGGAGGTGAAATTAGCCTAGAACTAGGTATGGTGGTTCAATGGGACCCCAGCTTTAACTATAATATTTTAATTCTTTTTACGTGTATGTGTGGTACTTGGGGGTTGAACCCAAGGCTTTGTACATACTTTGCAAGTGCTCTACTACTGAGCTGCACCTGTAGCCCATTTTTCATCTTTTATTTTGAGACAAGGTCTTGCCGGCTGCCTCTGGCCTCAAACTTGAGATCCTCCTGTCTCTGCCTCCTGAGTCACTGAGATTACAGATGTGCAATACCACGTTCAGCATAACCTTAATTCTTTTATTAAAAGAAAAAGACACGGAGAGTCAGGTGTGGTGGCACACACCTGTAATCCTAGCACTCGGGAGCATGAGGCAGAAGGATTATGAGTGTGAGACTCTCTCAAAACAAGCAAAGAAAACAAACCAAAACAAAAAACATGGAGAAATATGTCAAAACATTAAGAATTTATTGATTTTGTGTGAAAGGGACATTTTAATTATTTTTTGCTTATCTAAAAAAATCCACAACAAATTACATTGGTTGCTGCTCAATTTCAGCCGCAGAGAAAGCCATCCCTTTAAAGCATGTTATGTGCCAACCCAATAAACAGCTGTCAGACCTGCTTAGTGGTAGGAAGCCTGGAATATACTATTCTTAGATCAAGAGATCCTGTGTAGTTCAAGTTACTACAGCTCTTATAAATATCACCATCTTTTCCATACTTACACTGATGAAATATTAAAACATCTTATGTTTAAAACCATCTTCCACGACTCCCCAGAGTTAAAGTTACTAGTTACTTAAGATCACTTTATAATCATACATATATTTATACAACAAGCTTTTATGAAGTGCTTACTCCATACTGTGCACATGACTAAGCACTGAGTCTACAGGGGTGAGAGCCACGATCTCCACACATAAGGAGGGAAGATGGCAAGAAGGTCAATGCCAGCTAAGTGGTGAAATCAGTACTGTACAGGGCTGCATAAATCACAGGGGCCTAGCCATCCTGGCCTTAAGGATCAGAGACTGTAACACTTGAATTAGGTGCCTTTGTTAATCATCAGACAAGCATGGGAGGCACTGAGGAAATGGAAGACAATGATCTCGTCAAACCTGGAGACAGGAATTGCTGGAGAGGAGGATGGTGAGTTTAGAAGCTTGGTTATTATTGGATCTTCCCTCAGAATATTCTGAACTTAATCTGGGTGCTACAGAAAACCATTGAAATAAAAACTAGTATGTTTATATATTTATTTTTTTACCTGGAGGGTAGAGAAACCAGTTTCTCTTTGGATCCCAGTCGGAAGTTCATGGGTAGAAACCACCATGTGCTGTATAGTGTGAGTAAGGATGCTATTGTAGGGAGGCCTCAGCTCGAGTCCAAGGTGTGCCCAGGGCACAGTCCCAGTTTGTCAGCGTATGTCCCATGTGCTCACGGAGCAGGCCTGAGAGAAGCTGATTTGCTCTGGGAACTTAGGCACCTCCTGAGGGAATTCATCCTAAGAGAAGGAAAGTGATGCCTGTCACTTGTCCATACCCCCGTCAAACTTCCTCACAACCTCAAGTCTGCACAGACACTCATGAGAACAAGGTGGCAGGCCTCAGTACTTGTGATGGTTAACGTTATTTGTCTGTTTACTGGGTGAAGGGGTATTCAGATAACTGGTAAAACATTATTTCTAGGGGTGCTTGTGTGATGTTTCTGGAAGAGATTAGCCTTTGAACAGGTGGCTGATTAAGAAAATCACCATCGCTAGGCAAGGTTGCACATGCCTATAATCTCAGCGGCTAGGGAGGCAGAGGCGGGAGGATCACAAGTTCGAGACCAGAGGCAGTCTGTGTAATTTAGTGAGAACCCTGTCTCAAAAAGTAAAGAAAAAAAAAGAAAAGAAAAGAAAAGAAAAGGGCTGGGGGTGCAGCTCAGTGGTACAGCACTTGCTGAGCATACAGGCGTGAGGCCCTGGGTTCAACCCCCAATACCACACACACACACATACACACACACACACACACAAAATCACCATCAGCAGGGCACAGTGGTGCACACCTGTAATCCCAATGGCTTGAGAGGCAGAGGCAGGAGGATCACAAGTTCAAGACCAGAGGCAGTCTGTATAACTTCTCAAGGCCCTGTCTCAAAAGGTGAAAAAATGGGCAGGAGGCCTGAGCACAGTGGTCCAGCACTTGTGAGGCATGCAAGTGCGAGGACCTGGGTTCAACCCCCAGTATGGAAAAAAAAAAAAAAGAAAGAAAGAAAGAAAAGAAAAGAAAAGAAAATCACACTCACCATTGTGGGTAGGGATTGTCTAATCCACTGGGGACCTAGACAGAACAAAAAGCTAGAGGAAGGGCAAATTCTCTTTCTTTTTTCTTTCCTTTTCTTTCTTCTTCTCCTTCCTTCCTTCCCTCTTTCCTTCCTTCTTTCCTCTTCCTTTCCTTTCCTTTCTTCTCTTTCTCTTTCTCTCTTTCCCTTCCCTTCCCTTCTCTTCTCTTCTCTTCTCTTCTCTTCTCTTCTCTTCTCTTCTCTTCTCTTCTTTCTTTTCCCGCCTCAGCCTTCTGAGTGCTGGGATTACAGGTATGCGCCACCATGCCTGGCTCCCATTTCTTTTTCTTTCTTCCTGACCTGGGACCCCTCTCTTCTCCTGCCCTTGGACCTCCTGGTTCTCAGGCCCTTGGACTCAGGAACTTGTACCATTGTCTTCCTTGGTTCTCCAGCCTCCAGACTTAGATGAGATCACAGTACCAGGTTTTCTGATTCTCCAGGCTGCAGGCAGCATGTGGTGAAAGGTCTTGGCCTCCCTAGTCATGTAGCCAATTCCCATGATAAATCCCCTCTCATGTGCCTATTCCTGTCCCGCTGGTTTGTTTCTCTGGAGCACTGTGACTAATGCAGTACCCTCAGCAGGGTGCCACACCCTGAAAGAGGCACACTCCTGCCCTCCACTTTTCTCTAGAAGTAAGAGTAACTTTGATGCCTTCAGTGGTGGGTGGGGATGCGCCAAAGGAAGGCTGTTTCATAGGTATGGACAATACCCAAGGCAAGCTGTGGTGGCATTTGGCAGCTGTGTTTGCTCACAGCGGCTGTAGTGGGGAGTCATTTGGTGCATGTGCTGGTCCTTAGTGGGAGTGGCAGGACCGAAAGGTTGACTGTAAATGCTTGGGGAGGGCTGTATACCAGGCAAAGAAGAAATAGAGTAGAAGAGGAAGAAAAGCCTAGCTGATTGGACTTTTGTTAGCACAGCAGGTTCACCTCCATGAAGACAGATATAATCGGAGGTGTGTGGGATGTGTGTGCAGGCTTTCTGTTCTACGACAGCAAATGGGTGCAGAGGACCAGTGAAATTCAAGCTAGAATAGGGCTGAGCTGCCTCTCCCAGATAAGCTGCCCAAATTCTCGGGATTCTAGCCCCTACCAACTCCACGTTTGCTCTTACTGTAAAAGTGTAAAAGGTTAGGTTACTCCCCGGCCTGTCACACCAGTGCCCAGTTGCCCTCTGAGACAGCACATCCCTAATCCAAAAGGAAACCCAGCCTGTAGCTTGCATCCGGATAATCTTCCCCAGTGCTTCGAGAGGGTGCCTCAGTTTTCTCCTGACCTTTGCAGAGAGCAGAGACGGGTCTCCGTGATTCTCCATGCCTCTGTTCTCCCTGCCCAGCTAGCCAAAGGCAGACACCAAATGAAGGCTTTTACAGAGAGCAAGCAACTGGTCTGACCCTTATTATTCTTGCTAAAACTGTAATTGTGTTATTTTGACTGACCACTTCTCAAAAGAGACTCAGTGGAAACGCCATTGATTCAATTCATGAAGGAACAGAATGTTTCCAGTGGGTAGGGATTGTCCAATCCACTGGGGACCTAGACAGAACAAAAAACTAGAGGAAGGGCAAGAAAAAGCTAGAGTGTCTGGCTAGAAACTCTCTGAATAGTCCATTAACAACACATTACAAGACTGCTGAATTCCTTTTTCTCACCAGCGAAATAATAAAGCCAATCTGAAATCTGTTTTGAGGGCAGATGGTATTAACCTAGTAGTAAATACGTTTTTGGCTGCTTCTTCCCCACCCCCAGTAGTGATGGTTCATGCGATGGGAGAACGCCATTTGTTTGCATGATCTTATTATACAGCAGAAACATACTTGTTCAGAGAAAGTGAATTTGATTGTTTCCAAGTCAACCGATGTTAACAGGTGTCCCCTCACCAATCCAGGACTTAAAATGGGTTATTATAAATAGGAGTAACACTTAGTTTTCTGGCTCTTGAGCCTACTTCTTATGCAAGACTACATATCTCTACAGTGTTCTTCCTGATTATTTCTAGTAACTGCAGAAGGTGGCCTGCATGTGCCCATGAACAGGGATTGTTACCACCTCGTGCCTGCCATTTTCTTGTTCTTTAGCTCTGGCTCGTCTCAGTTTCTGTCTGTTCTTGAGCTTGTACAGCTTACTATGAACGGCAAGTAAGTTTGGGTTCACATTGTTGCTTTAGCCAGGCACTGTGACATTCAACTAAAAGACATTACACTGTCGGTTCCGTGGATTTGCTGAGGTCTGCATGGTGACACATGCCAGGAGAGTGTCTCTGTGTCCAATCAGTGTTGCATGTGGTTGAAGTTAATTTTTTTTTTTTTTTTTTTTTTTTTGCTGTACTTGAGGGTTGAACCCAGGGCCTCGTCCATACTTTGCAAGTGTCCTGCCACTGGGCTGCATGTATTTTTAAAATTTTTTATCTTGAGTCAGGGTCTCACTAAGTTATACAGGCCACCTCTTGCCTCAAACCTGCTGTCCTCCTGCCTCTGCCTCCCAAGTTGCTGGGATGACAGGCCTGCGCCACCACACCTGGCAAGGTTCATTGTTAGAGTAAAGAACTGTGGGGTTTCTACCCCAGGCTCTCTCCTCCCAGTGCCATACTGTTGGGGAGAAGAAAGGGTAGCTCGTCACCTTGGTGGCAATGAGGATGCACCTCTCATATGCAGCTTCCTGGGACTGAAGCAGGCCCAGTTCTGTGCCCCAAGACCATGATTGCACCAGCACTGAGGTCCCGTTTCCCACAGCTGCTCCCAGCCAGCAGCCCAGGGCCGGAGTGCTAGGCTGACTCATCCCTGGGAGCTGTGGGACATCCAGCAAGCCCTGCGCCTTGATGTTCCCTGGCTGTTCACGGTGCTTTCACCCAACCCTCTTTCCTGCTTCCCTGACTCCTCGCTGGGCGGCCTTGCTCTGCTGTTTTCTTGTGCGCACCCCCATTTCTCCCTTGGAGTCAGGCACCCTGTATGTTTTCCTCTGGCACATTTAGCTTCATCTTGGCATCTGCCTCTCACAGGACTGCATCCAAGTCCCCATAATGAGAATTTGATTTGGGGGTCTCAGTAATGGAACCTGAACTGACTACCAGAATTCTTGTAAGGAGCTTCAAAATTGCTATCCAGTCTTTTTGCTGGTGGCCCATATGCATCTTCTTGATTCCCTGCCTTGAGGAGGAATTTCCTCTCCTTAAAGGCTCCTCAATCCTTTTCTGAGTGGATTTGATGTTGACCCCCAGTGATGTTTGCTAGGCATGTGCAGGTACGTCAGGATCTAAGCCCTGACCTGACCAGTGGGAGGCACGAGCCAGGGCCTTGCTATCCGTTTTGAACACCTTGTTTGATTCCATAATTTGGCTGCTGTGAATCGTATTCATTTTTCCTTTTTCCATGATTAATGGTGGACGCCGCGTCTTTGGCCTTTTGCCCTGCTCTGTAGTGAGAGTAAATGGGTGGCAGTCTTTGAGGGGCACAAGGATGGCGAGTGAGAAGCAGTCATGGAAGCCCCACTTGCTTCAACTCCATCTGCAACCAGTCCTTGTACTTACAGTGCACAACATTCAGCCTATTCTCCTTTGGTCGTAAATGAAAAGAGAAGTTTTGCTCTGGTTCTAGAGAAAGGAGTTCCTTGTCATTTATTTATTTATGTATTATTACTTAAAAACAAAACAAAACAAAAGCTTGAGACACAAAGCAGACTCCACCGTGTTTTAACTTGTAGGCCAGGCAGACTCTCGTGATTTTCTACGTATTGGTGTAGCATCAGTTCTCAGCAGTGGAAGGAAAGAAATGATTTTACCTACACTATCTATTGGATCCTAATTGCATGAGAATCTTGAGAATTGTTAGTATTGTCATATTAGAGATGATTAAGCTGAGACCCAGAAAGGTTACTTTTCTTAATGTTACTGAGTAAATAGAAAATTCAGAAGATGGATCCAGGTTTTTGTCACTCCAAGACACTTGGGCTTTCCAGTTTACTCCACAGTCCCTTATGAGGGCAGTGTTCCCCAAGCAGCTTAGATGAAATGTTTGAATTGCCACTTCTGTGTAGACAGGGGCAGTTGTCCATCGGGCATCTTCATGACCTCTCTGTAGGCTCCCCGAGCCCTCAATGGCAGGGCCTACCTGGTGATTGAGGCACCAGAGACCTGGAAGGAGCTTTAAGAAGTGGGTTTCCTTTATCTCTGGGCTCATCCTTATGCACTTGGCACCGGGAGGGGGAATATCAGAAAGCAGCTGCTTTTTCAGCAGCTCTAGGACCAGCTGGATATGACAATGTGAAGGTGAGAAAGGCACCATGATGATCTTCCTCATTACTGCAGTGCACAAAGAGCTTATCTCCTTTCATCATCTCATAGTCTGGTAGAATTCAAAGATTGACACAGGTCTGCAGTTTTCAGTTCTCAAAGTAAAAAGATGGATGGAAGTGGGAAATAAATGAAACAAGCTAATTTAGCAACTAATCAGGCACAAGAAACCAGCAGAGTCTCAAAGGGTATAATATTTGATACCTCAAAATGCGTATGGTGGTGGGGAAGATAATTGCCCATTATACCTTCAATGCCACTCTCAATGTGATTGTTGTTTTCTTGACATTTTTTGCCCTTGACTAAGTTGCAGATTAGTAGGCATAGAAATAATGCCAAAGATTATTTACTATGTCCTACTGCTGACAGGCAGAACTGCACCTTGAAAGAAAGTTGATATGGAATGAATGTTGCTAAGTCATGAGAATTGTTCACAGGAAGGAAAGTATCAGCAGAATAAAATAAGGTTAATGGTA
>VMDO01042959.1:0-10190 GCA_007922755.1 Pedetes capensis
AGAGTTAGATATTTCTGTAAATGTAGATGGGAAGCTAGTGTGGGAGTAAAAGTGAAATATAAAAAAGAAATAACAATGAGGAAACACTGGATCAGTTAAATTGAAGTGTTAAGAATGTATTATGAAATAATTTTTAGTCTCCATTTGTATGTATATGTAAAATTAGGCAAAACTACGCATAATTTCAAAGTATCTGTAATTATAATCAAAATGGAAAATATTTCACTGCTATTTATATTACTTTAACTGTTTACCTGATTAAATGATAGAAGAAGTGTTTATAATTTTTATGTATGTGTCAAGTATCACAGATTTAAAATAATACATTTTAATGCACTTAAAAAGAAGAGAATTATTTTTAAAAAAAAACTTTATATTATTGAAGGGATCACTGGCAATTCCCTTGGTATTAAGAGGTGATTTAATGAAATCAGAGACCATGAGTATAATTACAGTAATAATTTTAGGCACAGACCTTTAGGAGTATAATTAGTGGAGCAGATAGATCAGGTAGGGTTTGGTCAAAGCTGTACAAGTATTTTGTTTTTGTGTAAAGGATTTATTATAAGAGTACATTATGTATTTGTGGAAACAAGTGGAGAATTCTTTCAAGTTCTCAATTCAAGCAGTTGGGCACAAAATAGTTCAAGAATAAACAGGAATTCATGATAACCTAGAATCTGTAAGGCTGAAATAGAACCCAAATTTTTGGGAGTGTAGTAGTGTGGCATCCCATCCCCTCAGATCTCAGAAGCTAAGCAAGGTTGGACTTGGTTAGTACTTGGATGGGAGATCATCTGTATCACCAGATGCTGTATGCTTGGGAGAAGGAGCTGGCATCCCACTCCCAAAAATCAATCCACCATTGAAAACCCTATGAATAGCAGAGAAACACTAACGATAGTGTTTCACCTGTTGTATGTACGGCCACTGAGTTTGGATACTGACTCCAAGGCACCTAACAACAACAATAGCAACAGTAGCTTTAGTTTCTCACTCAAGTCTGATCTAAATCAACATTCTTTGGGGCCCAAACATAACCTATAATCAACAGTACAGCTAATCTTAGAAAATAATTCACAGAAATGAATATGACCAATAAATATATGAAAAAATACTTCCTATCATTAGCCATCAGAGAAATGCAAATCAAACTACCAAAGAGACATCATCTCACCCTGGTTAGAATGGCTAATATCAAAAATAAACTAATAACATGCTATCAATGTTGTGGAGAAAAGAAACTCTTACAAGCCAGTTGGTAGGAATGTGAATTAGTACAGTTAATATAGATGATTATATAGAGGTTTCTAAAAGAAAATGAAGCTAGAACTACTGTGTGAATGAGCTATACTACTTCTGAGTATATATCCAAACAAATGACATCAGCATATACAAAATACACTTGCATATCCATGTTTATCATAACACTATTCACAGAAGCTAAGATCAACAGATAACAAAATATGTTATTGGGAAGTATTTTTGGAATAAATGGAGTAAAGAAACATGAAACTTGTCATTTGTACAAAATGTATGGAACTGGAAGACATCATACTAGGTGAAATAAATCAGACACAGAAAGACAAGTCCTGCAGTTTCTCTCTCATGTATGGAAAATAACAAACAAAAAATGTCCACTTGAAAGTAGAAAAATAGTTACTAGGGACTGAGAAGGGTGCCACAAGTATGAAGGGAGCCAGGAGGGAGGAGGGTGTTTGAATATGACCATTGTACACAGCATACATACATAGAAATATACATATATATTCCACTAATATATACAATGTGTTTTAAAAAGTGAAAAAAATCCACCCTAGATAAATTGATGCAAAACAAACCACTAAAGGTAATTTCACAATACATGAAAATATGAGACTTAGATTCAACTCTCACATTACATATCCAAAAATTCAAATTAAAAAATATAGGCCATCCATCTTTGCATTTTAAATAATTTGTATCTTCATGCTTTTTTCCTCCTAATAAAGTCTAAGACCAATATATAGGTAGATTGATAGGTGGTAGATTTTGCAGAGACATGAATAGTCAAATAACATCTAAAAGAAAAACGTAAAAATGAGTCTAAGTTCCAGTGGAAGCATAAAAGTATTGATATATGACAAAACTCTTCTATTTATGGTTTTGCTTATAAAAGACACTGATGCACATTTCATAGAAATAGAAAAAGATACCATATCCTAAATATATTAATTCTATTTATTGAATGCAAATTTTACATAACTTTTTATTAAGTGAGCCTACAACTACAATCCATTTATATTTAATAATATTTCACAAATCAATAAACAAAATAATACTAATGAAGACTAAATCCCTCTTCATGCTCATTCTTGGAAGTAAATATGGTTAGTGAATGCTATTTACATGAGTAAATAAAAACCTACTAACAAAATTATAATTTTGACAAATACATTTCATTTATAAAATGCTTTACTACACCATGGGTCACACAGTATATGGGGTCATGTGGATAGAAACACAAAACACATATTTCTCATTACTACATAGTGAACTCCTTTTAACACAGATCTCACACCAAATACATTTAAAATTGCCCTGTTGTCTTACAATCATTTTCAAACACTGCAAGCTTGGGTGTTTCGATGGTTCATATCAACAGTATCATTATGCTATGATTTCCAGCTTTAAAATTTTGCTTTTAAAGAGGTGGTTTTTCTTGCCAACAATTTCAAATTCATTTACAGAAATAGCATCCACAAGCAGAAAAAATATACCTAGCAAGATACAGAGCTCAGAAGGGCCATGGGATAATTTCTCAATATGATCATTATTGATCCACATAAGGAAGGATTAAAAAGTGATAAAGTATGTATTTTAAAGATTATGGGAGTCTAAGAGAGGATAAACCTACAGCTGTACAACTATGGTGTCTGATCCTGTCAGAAACCAGAAGCTACGCAGAGGTAGTCCTGGTTAGTACTCCTAAAAAACATTGTTGTTGTTGTTGTTGTTGTGTGCTGTCCAGTCAGTATCCGACTCATACTGACCCTCATAGGGTTTTCAATGGCTGACTGTTTCAGGATCGCCTTGGGAGTGGATTGCCAAGTCCTTCTCTCATTTTTGCGGTGCTGGAAATTGAACTCAGGACCTCAGAGACTACAGCGCAGCGCTCTACCAACTGAGCTAAATCCCAGCCCCCCAAAAAACATTAGCACTCCTAAAAACATTCAGGCCTTGAAAACCTTATAAATAGGAGAGAAGCATTAACAATAGTATTTCACCTGTCGTACATAGGGTCGCTATAAGTCAGACACCAACTTGATGGCACTTAACAACAACAAGAGCTGTTATTTGATATTATATAATAAAATATTCTTTTTAAACTAGAAAACCACAAGTGAGGTTTCAAGCCCTGAGATGATGAATACTCAGGACTTGTCCAATATCTTCTCTTCTTACACAAAAACATTAGTTGTCACTTTTATCATATTAAGAGAACATATTAAAGAAGGAATTATTTTTACTCAACATCTGGAAGTTTAATTGCCTTACCTTTCTATGTGTGTATTGTCATTCATTTACTAAAACGATTATTTTAAGGCCCTTTACTTACATTTTTCATAAGTGAACAAGTGAAATGTTACAACATTTTAAAAACTAGAAAAAAACTGTATGTGTATATAAATGTCCATAAATTTATTACTAATTTTCACAATATAAATTTTATGTAGAACATAATTCACATATAAACACACAATGCACTATAGCAAAAGTCATATGGTCAAATGATTATCACAAATGCTTTTGTAGATTTTTACTGAACTCTTATTTTTGAAGACATTGTTAGTGTTTTTAGGTGCTCTTGAGTCAGTTCCAACTCATAGCGAACCTAGGTACAACAGAACAAAACACTTCCAGATTCTGTGCCAGGCACAAGATCTTTTTATGTTTAAGCTTATTGTTGCAGACACTGTGTCAATTAATCTAGTTGAGAGTCTTCCTTTTATTTGTTGACCTGCCACTCTCACAAACAAGAGGTCCCTTTTGATGATTTCCAATTTTCCTAGACTCATACACTGTACATTCTGTGTTACAATTATTAACAGATGTTTATAGTTGTTCCTTCTCATTTTGAGTTGTATCACATCCACAAATGGAAGTCCCTGGGGCTGTACACCATTAACATTATTAAGGTAGACTCTATTTTAAGGACCTAGAAATCCACTCCAGAAACAATCCACCATTAAAAACTCTATGAATAGCAGAAAAGCACTGACAGAGTGCTGGGCATGGCACAGAGTCAGGGAATGTTTTGTTCTGTGTGGATAGGGTCTCTCTGAGTCAGACTTGACTTGATGGCACCTAACAACAACTACTTTAAGGAGACAACTCTTCCCCAGTAGTCTTTCCAGTGCCTTCCAAACTGGCAGGGGGGTGGGGTCTCATTTCCTAGCATCACATCTGACAGGGTTTTACTATTCATAGGGTTTTCAATGGCTAATTGTTTTAGGAGTAGGTTAGCCATGTCTTCTTACTAGTCTGTCCATTGCATTATTGCAATTACCAAGCATCTAGATCCAATATTAATGTTGACATATATTTTCATTTACATCAGCTAATATGTTAAAATAACGCAAAATATAAAGAATTCAGTTGTAAATTCTACCATCTGAAATAATAGTCAGAAAATTCTTTACTAAATTAGAAAATAAATTTATGTACTTGAATAAATCTTTCATAGTTACTTTTAAACTCACCTACACTATGGTACCTAGTTGTTTTGTCAATTAGCAGTACATCCATTACCGTAGAGGTGTTTTAAATACAATAAATATTGAAATCAATAGACTTTGAGTAAAGCAGATCACCTTGCTCAATGTGAACCAATTGAAGACTTGAATTTCCAGGTTAATAGGTTTCTCTCTAAACCTTGGGTTTGCTTTCTTCCATGATGTATGAAGAGTACCTTAAAATATCTCTCTCCCTCACCGGATGTATGTGTACATACATGGGAAGTCAAGTATAATGACTAGATCAGATGTAATTCCATGTTTAATAACCAAAATTTCACATATTCCTTATACAGTCACTACAACAATCGAAAATCAAATGAAACCCTAATTTGTAGCACTTGCAAAAGTTTGTAGTATAAATGCTATTACTGTGATTAAATTCAAATTCCCAAATTTTATGCTAATTGTTGCAGACACTGTGTCAATCCATATAATGGAGAGTTTCCTTTTCTTTTCTTTCTTTTTTTTTTTTTTTTTTTTTTGCTGACCGACCACCACTCTCCCAAACATGGTATCTTTCTCTAGGGATTGGTCTCTCCTGACTACATTTCCAAAATATGTAAGACACAGTCTGGCCATCCTTGCTTCCAAGGAACATTCTGGTTGCACTTCTAGGACAGATCTGTTGGGACTTTTGGAAGTCCATGGTATATTTAGTAGATGTCTCCAGCACCATAATTCAAAAGCATTAATTCTCCTGTCTCCCTTGTTCAATGTCCAGCTTTCACAACCATATGATGCAACTGAAAATACCAGGGCATGAGTCAGCCTCACCTTCGTATTCAATGTGACATGTTTACTTTTCAATATTCTAAAGAGATCTTTTGCCACACCTTTTCCCAGGGCAATGTATCTTTTATTTTCTTGACTGCTGCTGGTGCTGGGATTTAGCTCAGTTGGTAGAGTGCTGCGCAGCAGTCTTTGAGGTACTGAGTTCAATTCCCAGCACTGCCAAAATGGGAGAAGGACCTGGCAATCCACTCCCAAAACCCTATGAGTGTCACTATGAGTTGGATACCGACTCGACGGCACTAACAACAACAAAAGCTCCCAAGGGCGTTGATTATAGAGCCAAGCCAAGCAAAATCTTGGACAACCTCATTCTTTTCTTCATTTATTATGAAGTTGCATACTGACCCAGTCCTAAGGATTTTTGTTTTGTTGATATTTAGTTGCAACCCATACTGAAGACTATGATCTTTGATCTTCATCAGTAAATATTTTAAATCCCCATTCACTTTCAGTAAGCATAGCTGTGTCTTCTGCATAATGCAGGTTGTTAATGAGTTTTTCTCTAATCCTGATGCCTTGATATTCTTCCTCATAAAGTCCAGCTTCTCGGATTTTTTGCTTCGCATATAAACTGAAGAGATATGGTGAAAGTATCCAGCCCTGATGCATATCTTTCTCAACTTTAAACCAGGCAGTGTTTCCTTGTTCTAGTCAAACAACTGCCTCCTGGTTCATGCACAGATTTCTCCTGAGTACAATTAGGTGCTCTTGTATTCCCATTTTCTGAAGTGTTATCCAAAATTTGTTATGATTCACAAAGTCAAATGCCTTTGCATAGTCAATAAAACATAGATACACATCTTTCTCCTATTCTCTGCTCTATGCCAATATCCATTTGACATCAGCAATGGTGTCCCTGGTTCCCCGCCCTCTTCTGAATCCTTCTTGATTTTCCAGTAATTTCTTGTCTATATACTTCTGCAGTTGCTTTTGAATGATCTTTAGTAAAGTTTTGCTTGTGTGTGATATAATTTATATTGTCCTGAACTTTCCACATTCAGTTTGAACCCCTCTTTGGGAATAGGTACAAATATGGACCTCTTTCAGGCAGTTGGCCAGGTAGCTATTTCCCTAATCTGTTGGCATGAACATGTTAACACCTCCAGTGCTGCATCTGTTTGTTATCCATGCTTCTGTTTGTTATCCATGTTAAACATAAAATTATAATAGATGTCTTGAGCACTAGAGAAAGTTCTTCAATTTATAAAATTGCTCATCTTTTTCAATATCACATAGAATAGTTTGAGCTTCAAATACAGACATCCACAGATTTTATAAATGTATATATCATAGATATTTGTGAGTGCTTCATATATATGAATTATATTCTTGTATATATATGTAAACTTTTTATTTATGCATTCTGTTATGTCCAAAAATTCTATTTAATTTCAATTTTCTTCTCTTTGTAGCTACTTGGCATATTTCAAATAAGCCAAATATTATATGACTTTTGTAAAATATTTCTTCTAGTAAGAATCCAATTTCTAGATCAATTTTTGTCAAGGAAAATTTATCTTAATAACAGTATTTGCTTATTTTGTTATGCCCTGATTTCATATACCCCTTTTTAATGGATAATTGATCTGTCAAATTAACTGATGGTTTAATGTAATATGAAGTAAAAGAATAAGAGGAACTAGTTAATATCATAGCAACAATTTAAAGTTACTTATGGCTTTATATGTTTATGCATGATTCTAAATTTTGCATACAAACTCTTGAGATAGAAAAGGAATAGAACTAAATGGAGGAATGAAATTGTTTATTTAATATTTATCCAATTTAAATATTGTGGAGTTTACCTCAGTTGGTAGAATACCACACTGAACTATCTGATGTCCTGGTTTGAGCTCTAGCACTGCAAAAATGGAGGAAGGATGTGGCACCCCACTCCTAAAACAATCCCTAAATAGTAAGCCATTGAAAAATCTATGAGAATTGTTATGAGTCAGACTTGACTTGAAAACACCTAAAAACTATAGCAATTAAGTAAGAAAATAGGTTTTACTGAATTGGTTTTTGTGAAAAAGCTGTGGAGAATCTGAATGAATGCAATTAAAACAGATATTACACATTCAGTTGAACTTGTTGTTGTTAGAAGCCCTAGAGTTGGGTCTGACTCATAGTGACCCAAGTACACCAGAGGAAATATTACCTGACACTGTGCCATTACCAGCAATATGTCAGTGCTTCTCTGCTATTCATATGGTTTTCAATGGCTGGCTGTTTCAAGGGTGGGCTGCTGGGTCCTTCTGCATAGCCTCTACCACCCAGTACTCCCAGGAGGTCTCCCATATAAGTACTAATCAAGCGGGACCCTGCTTAGCTTTCTAAATCTGATGCAAAGGTGGCATGGTGGTAGTCACAGTAGAAGTTAGGTATATGAAATTAGGCCTTTCCTGTTTCCATCCCCCTCTGCACACACTCTTTCCTAATATTTTTGGAATCAAATCTGTGAGAACTAGAGATCAATGGGACCACCATTTTAGCAACAGGTTCATTATATATGCACATAGTTAATATGCATGATTTAAATGTGGTCCAAAAATCTGTGAATATTCATAGTAGCACTTTAATAGTCTGGCAAATCTTTGGTTATCAATTGCTCATTGATCTAGATTTTATTTATGTAAATGTAAATAACACTTCATCTGTTTTTTTCAGTACTCCAAGATTGAACATAGATGGCCTCAAACATACTTTACTAGTGCTCTATCACAAGAATCCTGACACATCTGTCAGTTTGCTGTGCTGTGGGAACTTGTGTGTTGTTAGGAGGCTGAAAGCTATGCTATGAGATAGTACAGGTACCATCAGGAACACCCATGGTGAACAGGTTTCAGCTGAATTTAAAACTAAGATGGACTAGGAAGAAGGATCTGGCAGCCCACTCCCCAAACAATTAACCACTGAAAACCCTATGAATAACAGAGAAATGCTTTCAGATATAGTGCCAGAAAATGAGCCGCCCCAGGTCGGAAGGCACTCAAAAGATGGCTGGAGAAGAGTTGCATCATCAAAGTGGAGTCTGCCTTAGTGATGGAAATAGAATAAATCCCCAGGGACCTCCATTTGCTAACGTGGCACAACTCAAAATGAGGAGAAACAATTGCAAACAAGCATTAATAATTGGAACATAGGATGTATGTAGTATGAATCTAGGAAAATTGTTGTTGTTGTTGTTGTTGTTAGGTGCCGTCAAGTCGGTATCCGACTCATAGCGACCCTCTGTACAACAGGGGAATCACTATTGTCAGTGCTTCTCTGCTGTTCATAGGGTTTTCAATGGCAGATTGATTTTTGGGAGGGGGTTGCCAGGTCCTTCTCCCAAGCCTACAGCTTCTGGTGTTCCCAGGCAGTCTCCCATCCAGGTACTAACCAGGCCCGACCCTGCTTAGCTTCCAAGATCTGACAGGATCGGATGCCACAGGGCTACAGCTGCCGTAGGAAAATTAGAAATAGTTAAAAGGGAAAAGGAGGGCATAAACTTTGACATTCTAGGCATCAGTGAGCTAAAATGGTCTGTCATGGGCCATTTTGAGTCAGATAATCATATCGTCTAATAAGCTGGGAATATGACAAAGTAAAGTGAAATGGAGTTGCATTCATTATCTAAAAAGACATCTCAAGATCTTTGCTGAAGTACAATGCTGTCAGTGATAGAATAATATCCATACTACTAGGACAGTCAGTTAATATAACTATTCTTCAAATTTACACACCCACTACTAAGGCCACAAATGGAGATAAGGAAGACTTTTACCATGTTCTGAAATGTGAAATAGATCAGGATATGCTGGCAATTATTGGTGGCTGAAATGCAAAAGTTGGAAAAAGAAGAAGAAAGCTCAGTAGTCATAAAATATGGACTTGGTGACAGAAACAATGCTAAAGATCACAAGATAGAATTTTGTCAGACCTATGACCTTATCATTGCAAATACATTTTATCACTAAAATGAACATCAACTATACACATGGACTTCATCATAAGGTACACAGATTAACCAAACTGACTAAATTCATGGAAAAAGATGATGGAAAATATCAATATCAAATGCCAGAATGAGAGCATATGCTAATTGTGGATCAGATCATCAATGTGCTCATATGCAAGATCAACCTGAATCAGAAGAACATTAGAACAAGTGTATGAGAGCCAATGTATGACCTTGAGTATATCCCACCCAGTTCAGGGACCAGTTCGAGAACTGGTTTAAAACAATAGACATTAATGATAGAAGACCAGATATGTTGTGGCATGACATCAATGATATCATTAATGAAGAATTCAAAAATTATTAAAAAGACAAGAAAAAAGGAATAGACCAAATTACATGTCAAAAGAGACTCTGAACTTTGCCCTTAAATGTAGAGCTGCTAAAGTAAAAGGAAAACACTAAAAAGTTAAGGAACTAAGCAGAAGTTTTCCAGGAGGAGCTCCAGAAGACAAAATTGAATATTTTAATTAAATACTCAAAACACTGGAGACAGAAATCCAAAAGGGAAACATACACTCTCTTTTTCTCAAGCATAAGGAATTGAATAAAAAATTCAAGCTTTGAATAGCAGTAGTGAAAGATTCTGCAGAGAAAATATCATATGATGTAGGAAACAT
>VMDO01042960.1:0-10206 GCA_007922755.1 Pedetes capensis
GGTGACGGGAAAGGCTGGCAAGTTTTGTTTGTTTGTTTGTTTGGTTTTTGTGGTACTAGGGGTTGAACCGTGGACCTCACGCCTGCATGCTCTGCAAGTGCTGGGCCACTGAGCTGCACAGTTTTTGAGTTTTTTCAGTTTTGAGACAGGGTCTCGCTAAATTACACAGACTGCCTCTGGTCTCGAACTTGTGATCCTCCTGCCTCCGCCTCCCAAGCCACTGGGATTACAGGCGTACGCCACCACCCCCGGATCATAGCTGGCAGTTTTTGTATATCCTTTGCATATTATTGAACACCAGTCTCTGATTTCCATCTCTTTGGCTGCTCTGAGAACCTACACCCTGTGCACCCCCGTCTGAGGGCTTGGGGAGGCGTCATGCCATACCAAGTTTGAGAGTAAGGAGTTGAGGAAGACCGGGAGCTGTAGCCTTGGCTTTCTACTTAGCAGTCACCCAAAGAATGCGGACCCAGCTTTGGGTGCAAATTTAGCTTTGCTTCTTGCTAGGCTCAACCAGAGGACATTTGCCTCTGCCAGAGTCAAGGGGTCTGGCCTGCGTCTTCTCCTTCGCTCTGAATCTTCCCTCCCACATCAGCCAGTCCAGTGGACCCTGTCCTCAAATCCATCTTTTTCCTTCCATCTCCACCACTGCCATTCTCATCCAGGCCACTGTCACTTTGGGCTGAGCCAGTATACAGATGTTCCTCGGCATACTGATGGGGTTGTGAAGATAAACCCATAGCAAGTTGAGACCATTGTGTGATGATTGTTGTTGTTGTTAGGTGCCATTGAGTGGTATCCGACCCATAGAGACCTTCATAGGGTTTTCAGTGGCTGGCTGTTTTGGGATTGCCTCGGGAGTGGATTGCCAGGCCCTTCTCCCATTTTTGCAGTGCTGGGAATTGAACTCGGGACCTCAGAGACTGCAGCACAGCGCTCTACCAACTGAGCTAAATTGTGTGTTGAAGCTGCACTAAATACACCTAACCTACCAACCATCGTAGTTCATGAACATAGCACACGGTGGAGAGTCGGCTGTTTTTCTTCTTGATCTCTGGGCAGATGGGAGCTGCTGTTTCCTGTCCTTTCCCAGCATCGAGAGGTAAGATCACCTGCCTGTTGCTAGCCCAGGAAAAGATCCAAGGTCAAAACTTGAAGTACAGTTTCCACTGAGTGTAAATCACTTTCACACCACTGTCATGTCAAAAAATAAATAAATGAGCCAGGCGCAGTGGCGCACGCCTGTAATCCCACTGGCTCAGGAGGTGGAGGCAGGAGGATCGCAAGTTCAAGACTAGAGGCAGTCTGCGTAATTTAGTGAGACCCTGTATCAAAAAGTAAAAAAATGGGCTGGGGGTGCAGCTCAGTGGTCCAGCACTTGCAAAGCATGCAGGTACAAGGCCCTGGGTTCAACCCCCAGTACCGCAAGTAAATAAATAAACAAATAAACAAACAAACTAGTAAGCTGACCAATTTGAATTTGGGGACCTTCTAGACAAGCTAATCCATGGAGAAGGACATTGTGTTTGGGAGACTGGCTGGTCAACAAAAGAAAAGGAAAATCCTCCACCAGACGGATTGACACAGTGTCTGCAACAATGGGCTTAAACATAAATAAGATCCTGTGCCTGGCACAGACTCACAGAATGTTTCATTCTGTTGTCCATAAGGTCACTATGAGTTAAACCCTACTCGACGGCACCTAACAACTAGACAAGCTTTTAATGTTGTGCCTTTTTCCCCTCTTTAATACTGTACTTTATGCACACAGCATCTGGAAGGATTTTTTTTTAAATTTTGGTGCTGGGGATTGAACCAGAATCTTGTGCACCACTGAGCTATATCCCCAGCCCTGTTGTTATTGTTAGGTGCCGTCGAATCGTAGTCAACTCTTAGCGACCCTCATAGGGTTTTCAATGGCTGATGGTTTCGGGATTGCCTTGGGAGTGGGTTGCCACGTCCTTCTCCCATTTTTGCAGTGCTGGGAATCGAACTCGGGACCTCAGAGACTGCAGCGCGGTGCTCTACCAGCCGAGCTAAATCCCAGCCCATCCTCAGCCCTAGAAGGATATTTTTGTAACAGAATCAAACTATGTTGCTTCCCGAATTAAAACTCTCCAAATGTTTTCTATCACAGAGAATAAATACCGAGGTTCCAAGCAGCTCAACCTAGCTCCAGGTCCTCAGGTGACACTGTTGGGCACATTCCCCAGGGCTCAGGAGATGCCGGCCACACAATCTTAGTGTCCTGAGCATGCCAAGCTTGTTTTTGTCTCAAGGGCTGTGCAGTGGCTGTTTCTTCTGCCTGGAATGCTCCTCAGTCTTCAGAAAGCTGATTGTTCCTTGTCATTTCGATCTCAGCTCAAATGTCCCTTCTCAGACGGGAATTCTTTGACCCCCCTCTGCTCCTTTTCATAGCATACTGCTATCAGAAATTTTCTTGTTTCTTCCCTGCTTCTCTTCCCGGCTACTGCTCAGACACAAATGACCTAACTTTGTCTCACATTTATCTCCACTGTCTTAGTGCCCAGCACTGTGCTTGGTACAAAGTGTGTAGTCAACAAACATTTGCTGACTGTTGAGTAAGTGAGGTCACTAGATCTCTTTCCGCACTGATTTCCATTGAGAAAGAATAAATGAGATTTCATATATATGAATTTTTATATATATTGTATAATCTTAATTGCTGTTTTGTTAGGTGCCATTGAGTTGGGTCTGACTCACAGCAACCCTACATACAACCTAATGAAACACTCCCCGACACTGCTGGGCCCGACACTATTGTCAGTGCTTTTCAGCTATTCATAGGGTTTTCAGCAGTAGATTATTTTGGGAGTGGATTGCCAGGTCCTTCTCCCTAGCCTGCAGCACCTGGTATTCCCAGGCGGTCTCCCATCCAAGGATTTACAGGGCTGATCCTGCTTAGCTTCTGAGATCAGGTGGGATAGGATGCCAGGGTGCTATGGCTATAGACTATAGTCTCAATTAGTATATATATAATATATAATATTTTCTATATCTTTATATATTTTCTAATCTGTATAATATACCATCTAGACTTATATATATGTTATATATAAAATCATATAAAATTGTGTTCTTGTTCTAGTTGTTAGGTGCTGTGAAGTCAGTGGTCTCCCATCTGAGTACTAACCAGGCCTGAGCCTGCTTAGTTTTTGAGATTTGATGGGATTGGACACCACAGTGGTACGGTTGCAGGCAAAATTGTATTAAGTGTAGATATATAAGATGAGATGATATATGAATGGATATAACATATATTCCTCACATACATTTTACATATACTATATTCATACACCTATGTATTACATGGTATATTTAATGTGCATATAGTCACACATATGTGTAAAACTTAGCAAAGTACTCAGCCCATATTCAGAATGCAATAAGTGTTAGTTGTGATGTTTTGCATATACAAGACATGGTAACCTCAGGATCCTGGGAGCAATTTCTGAAACTTTCATCCAGTCCACGAATCAGATAGAATGAAAAAACTTGTAGTTTCTTCAGGAATTTCATCTGGACAATGTGCAGAGAACAATTTCAAAGTTATGAAAAGACCACTGCATAAATGGTCTTTCTGTTTTCTCAAACCACATGATCTAGGGCAAGGAAACCCTTTACCAGTCTCTTTCCTGGGTGTTACAGGATTATGTGAGCAATCCAAATGATTCAAGAGTTTATTTCACTAGGAAAAACAAAAATCAATTGAATAAGTGCCTACATTAATTTAATTAGGAATTTTCAGGATCCCATCTTTCCCAAGAAGGCCATGAAATAGCTTTTGGATATTCAGTTGATCTTTGTCTGGAACTGAGAAGCATTGAACTACATGTCTATTTTTAATTGATAAGAAAGACAAAAGCTATCTTATTATTTTTACAGTGCTGGAGACGGAACCCAGGACCTTGTGCCTTCTAGACAAGTGCTCTACCACTGAGATACATCTCCAGCTCCCCTCAAACTGTCCTTTTCTTCATACTTTCAGCTTACTTTCAGCTGTTCACTTTGGCAAATATACCAGGCTTTTTGAAGGCTAATTTGTTAGGCTTTTTACTTGAAGATTGATATTTATGTATGTATTTATTTAGCAGCACTTGGGGGCTAAACCCAGGACCTCACACATACTTTGCGGGAGTTCTACCACTGGGCTGCACCCCTGGGCTATTTTTATCTTTTCTTTTGAGTCAGGATCTCGCTAAATTACATAGGCTGCCTCTGGCCTTGAACTTATGGTCCTCCGACTTCTGCCTCCCGAGTTGCTGGGGTTACAGTATGTATCACCACTCCTGGATACATTTTATTTTTATTTGTTTGTTTATTTTTATTTGTTTTTTGTTGCAGTGCAGGCGTGGACCCCAGGGCCTGGTGCATGCTAAGCACATACTCTTCCACTGAACTCTGTCTCCAGCCCTATATTATTTTACTTTCTAATTGAGTGGCATTACTTTGTTTTGATGCTATTGATTATTAATGTTTTTCTATTTATAATAGTGATATGACCCTTGTTGATGATATAGTATCATTTGAAATTATTCCTTAGAAAGCAATTTTGCTTAAAGTATTAAATAAATGGTAAAGTTGGTGAACAGATACGGCAAACTCATTACAATGGTATGTGGCTTCTAGAGTTTGGGATAGAGAGGTCTCAGGTAGTGTTCTGTAGTGTCTTAAAATTTCAATCCATTGCAGGATGTGCCTTTTATAATGTACAATAGAAAGGAATTACTCAGAAGAAAGGAAAGTGAAAAAAAATCAGTGATGTGGAAAGGACAGTTTCCATTTTAAATCATTAGATTCAATATGCATAAAATACTTCTGCCCACTCATTATAGAAGTGTTAAGCACTTACTCTCTATTTCTTGAATTGACTTCCTTGTGTATCCGTAGCAGTTCACAGACAGGCAGTTGGTAGTGGGAGCGGAGCAGACCAGAGGTTGAGTAACAGGAGCTCAGAGAAAAGGTCTAGCGATAGGGCAGTGCTTAAAGGGCGGAATGCAGGAAGTGCAATTGCAAAGCTTGCTTTTCCGAATCTTTACTTGCATTTAGTCACCAGTTCCTATTCGTGTCACCTCTCCCTTTCTGCTGCCTGAGATTAGGCCGTCTCTTATGAAGAGGGTGTTTTCTCACCAAGCTGTAGAGAAAATGAGGCCCATAAAGGTTTGCTGAGTAATCATCCAGTGGTTCGCCTGTATAGATAATTCGCAGTCTTTCACCATGGACCTGTAAAAGTTTTCTTTTTGAATGTACTCCCAAGAAAATACTCCCTTTTTAAGAATCAGTATGCTTCCTTTTATTCCTTGTATCAAACAATGAGTGATACATAACACATCCTGTTATTGTACCTCAGGATTGATGGGAAAAGTGGAGGATAGATTTAATATACACTCACAGTGACTATATTGGTGTGGTTGCGTTGTTGTTGGTAAATGCCTTCGAGTCAGGTCCGACTCATAGCAACTCTGATAGGGTTTTCAGTGGCTGACTGCTTCGAGATTGCTTCAGGAATGGATTGCCACGTCCTTCTCGCATTTTTGCAGTGCTAGGGATCCAACCTGGATCCTCAGAGAGTACAGCGTGGCGCTCTACCATCTGAGCTGAGTCCTAGCCCTGTATTGGTATTGTTGTGTTGTTGTTAGGTGCCGTAGAGTCGGTATCTGACTCATAGCGACCCTCATAGGGTTTTCAATGGCTGACTGTTTTGGGACTGCCTTGGGAGTGGATTGCCAGGCCCTTCTCCTATTTTTGCGGTGCTGGGAATTGAACTCAGGACCTCAGAGACTACAGTGCAGCGCTCTACCAACTGAGCCAAATCCCAGCCCATATTGGTATTAGAGATGTTTATATTCCTCTTCTTGTACATAGATTTTAGTTTCCTGTGATATGAGGCTCTAAAAGGAAAAACCACTGGAAAATCAAAGACAGGTTTTTAAAAAAAAATACTTTATATTCAAGTAGAAGAGGTGAAAAAACATAGATCTTAAGGGAAAAAATTGGACTGGGGCTGTTGCTCAGTGGTAGTGTGCTTGCTTTACATGGTCAAGGCCCCATGTTCGACCCCAGCACAACAACAAAAAAGCATTTGCATACAGTGTACTGAATATTGCGTATGTCTGTCCTTCTGTATTTCCCAGGTCTTCTAAGAGTTAGGAGTAGTTAAGGGCCCAGAGCTTGAAATGTAAGTGTGCGCATGCGCGTGTGTCCGGCGTGGCATTTAACTCGTCCTCTGAGATTGAAATAGTTAAGGAAAAGCCTCATGATGCCGGCAGCTGTGCGGGTATGTTCTGGTCATTGTTGGTAGATGTTGGAAGTGGACCTATATTTGCTCAGGATGTGAAGTAGGTATGATTCATCTGGTTATTTTGAAAGGGTTGTCTGCCCCAGTTCCTGGAGAGATGCTGTTGTTTGTCAGCTCCAGTAAAGAGAAAGGCGGACGAAGAGTGGAGGGCGTGACATCATGATTACCGGTCTTGGGGAGGTCTAGAAACTGCAGTGTCACCTCAAGGGCATGCACACAAAAGTGGGGGGACGGGATTTGGAAATCCCAGGAAGCCAAATCCTTGCCCCGGGTTACCTTAAACCTGTCTTACTCTAGGTATGTGACTTTTTAGCTTTTGTTTTGTTTCCTTACTGAGTTTAATTTGCCACACGTTCTTGTGGCAGACCCAGTGTGTCTTTAAATGGTTCCGTGTTTTCTGTATAACAGCTGCCCATCTTGTAAGGTGGCCAGGGTGGATCCGGTGGGCGGAAGGTGAATTAGGGTCCAGGAGATGGGCACTGAAGATGATATACTCAGTGATGAAGCATAGTACAGTGGAGACGTGTTGTGATTTTGGTGGCTATGATGAATTGATTGCAAATGGAATCAGTGTTTGGATTCGTCATCCCTCATGAACACTGC
Source organism: Pedetes capensis (assembly GCA_007922755.1). NCBI lineage: Eukaryota > Metazoa > Chordata > Mammalia > Rodentia > Pedetidae > Pedetes > Pedetes capensis. Next base: position 6,923 of record VMDO01042960.1, read on the forward strand.
CTGGGAGTCGGAAACATACTATAGCATCAAGTTCATCACCTTTATTAGTGAAGTAACAATCAGATGATTTTTAAGGTGCTTCTCAGTTGAGTTAATGAAGAGGGGAGAAGGCAGGAAACACATTCTTGGAATATGTAGCCTACATGAAAGGTTCTGGCGACTTGCTCGTGTCAAAAAATACCAAGAATGATATATTTAAGATATTTATAGCTAGGCACGGTGATGCAAGCCTGTAATCACAGTGGCTTGGGAGGCGGAGACAGGAGGATCGCAAGTTCAAGACCAGAGACATCTGCATAATTTAGCGAGACCCTGTCTCAAAAAAGTAAAACCTGGGCTGAGGGTACAGCTCAGTGGTCCAGCACTTGCAAGGCATGCAGGCACATGGCCCTGGATTCACCTCGGGTACCACAAAATAAATAAATAAATAAATAAATAAATAAATAAAAATTTAAAAAAATTTAAAAAAATAAAAATAAATAAATAATAAATAATTAATTAAAAATACTAAGAATAATATGGGAGAAGGATTCGGCAACCCACTCCCAAAAATCAATCCGCCATTGAAAACCCTATGAACAGCAGAGAAGCACTGACAATAGTGTTTCGCCTGTTGTACACAGAGTCGCTATGAGTCAGATACTGACTCGACGGTACCTAACAACAACAACAAGAATAATATATGTAAGATATTTGTATAAAAATCACTGTAGGGTATTATGTATGAACCCTTGCTGCACAAAATGCCCACTTTTACTAGAAAGAGCTCTCCTGTAGATTCCGTAACTACATTCGTGATTTACCTATGATGAATGAGATAAGGATGAAAAGAATGACATCTCTCAGTTTCCTTTCACGGAAGAAAGTCCTCTCCAGCTGTATCAGGAATTTCTGGGAGAGAGCTGCAACCACATACCACGAAGTCTTGACCATCAGCCCAAACATTCTGTTTTACAACTTAAAAAAATATGATAAAGGGCAAGGGACCTAGTGAAGTAGCAGTAGTCTTTCTTGGAAACAAAACAAAATCAAAACAGTGCAACGTGGACAGAGAGGTTAAGTGAAATGTGAACAGCACAGTGCTTCCTGGTTACATTAGTGAGCCTTTCACAAATGATAGGAACACATCTTAAGGACTAGGATCTGTTTCGTTTTTTGGAAATAATTTAAAAAGCACATTGAAACAGTTGCTGTCCCTCCGGAATATTTACATTGCAGAATATTTATATTGTCTAAATCTATTGATTAGACTAAAGCTGATGCTTCTACTAGTATATTTTAATTTAAAGAATGATGCAATTTGACTAGCCACGCATGGTAGTGTCATCTCAGCACTCTAGAGCCTGAGGCAAGAGGATTGGTGTAAGTTCAAGGCCAGCCTGGGCTACATGGTGAGACTGTGTCTCAAAATAAATAAAAAACAAACAAACATATATAATAAAAATAAGTATGTGATTTGATTGCTAAAAATAGCAACAAAATAGTAATAGTCTTTTCTGACCATAGTGAGAACTAGTCATAGTTCATATCAAAAACCTTATGTAAACCAGGCACAGCAGGCGCAGGCGCACGCCTGTAATCCCAGTGGCTGGGGAGGCGGAGGCGGGAGGATCACAAATTTGAGACCAGAAGCAGTCTGTAATTTAGCGAGACCCTGTCTCAAAAAGTAAAAAAAATGGGCTGGGGGCGCAGCTCAGTGGTCCAGGATTTGCAGAGCATGCAAACTCAAGGCCCTGGGTTCAACCCCCAGTACCACAAAACAAATAAACAAACAAACAGACAGACAGACACCTTATTCTGTATTCCAAATAGATTCCTTCCTATAGGTTCCAAACCTATTCCTTCCAGGTTAAAGTAGTAATGTGGCATTCACTTTTCAATTTAACTAATTTGTACCTTGACATAGGTTAACTGCCCAGGTATCCTAGTATCAAATGTTTATTCACTGGGAAAGGAGGAGTCCTAAAATAAATTGTTTTCCTTTTCATAGTCCATAGTCTCTGGACAGTTTCTTACTTAGAGAAAATGTTTCAAAAGCATAGGAAGAAGCAGGAACGTTGTCTATGAATGAGTTCTAATGTTTCCAGTGAACCTTTTAAAATATTCTTCAGGACTTTTCCTTTCCTGTGTCAATGTAGCCTAGCAACGCGGGCAAGTATATGTACTATCAATCAACCTTGCCAGCAAGAATCACAAGCAAAGCTTTTTGTTTGGGAAGGGTGCTGGGAATTGAACTTGGGGAACCTTGCGCATGCTAAGCAAGTGCTCTGCCGTTGAGCTACATCACCAGTCCCTGGATAGTAAAGTTTCCCATATTCACTTCGCAAATCTTTTTCTAGACACATTGGCTGCTACAGCCTCATGCTTTTCTAGAACCTTGTTGTTGTTGTTGTTAGATGACTTCGAGTCGGTATCCGACTCATAGTGACCCTCATAGGGTTTTCAATGCCTGTTTCGGGATTGCCTTGGGAGTGGATTGCCAGGTCCTTCCCCCATTTTTGCGGTGCTGGGAATTGAACTCGGGTCCTCAGAGACTGCAGTGCAGTGCTCTACCCACTGAGCCAAATCCCAACCCCAAATAACACTATTTCCAACAAAAAGCAGCTGGTGGAAGGAGGAGGGTATTTGCACGCCTGCAGTCCCATCTATTCAGGAGGCTGAGGCAGGAGGATGGCTTGAGATTAGGCTGGGCCATGAGACTCCACTGAGAGAGAGAGAGAGAGAGAGAGAGAGAGAGAGAGAGAGGGAGGGAGGGAGAGAGACAGTGTTCTTAAGCTACCTTATTGTCAGTACCTTGGATGCTGTCAGTCCAACCCCCTCCCCCACTCCCCACTAGTAATTTAGCAAGAGAATTTCCTAAACAAAGACAATTCCTTCCGAAAACCCATTTGTCCTGTGTATTAACAGTCATAGATGACAAAATGAAATTCCGTGCCCTCTGAGTTTCCTTACTCCATTGTTCTGTGCAGAGCATCCAGTAAGTACAATGTTGAAAAGAAACCAAGATTAGCATCTCCTCTTTTTCCTTACAATCAAGGAAAAATTCCCGATAGTTCACCATTATGTGTGATATTAACTGTAGGGTTTTTTTTGTTTTGTTTTGTTTTTTAAGGAATCCTTTTTCATGTTATGGGACAATTCATTCCCCATTTACTGTTTGTCTAATCACAAATAGATCTAGAATTTTAGTAATTGTTTTCCTGAAATCATTAAAGAAGATCTGATCAGTTTTTCCCCTTTAACTTGTTATTTTGTTAAGTAACTTTAATAGATTTTTCTATTGC